>JAVQIZ010237666.1:0-84393 GCA_036023535.2 Galaxias brevipinnis | reverse complement strand
TTTGTTCCAGCTAAGGGGTTTTGCCCCTGCATAAGTCCCCACCCACTTTCCCCCCTTAACCACAAAGGCCCCTGGTAAGTTGTGCCGCCGGCCCGCCCCCCCCCCCCCCCCCCCCATTGTCTTAAAACCTCAGTGAGGAAAGCTTGCTTTAGTTTTGAAAACAAAATTGCTTTCCCAGATTCACATTTCCAATGTGCCAGTCGCAGCAGAGCAAGAAAGAGATAAGAAGAAAGATGAGAATGTTAATGCAAACATAACTAACACCCAGGCATGGAAATTCAACCTCCAGTGCCCTCCAGTCACCTCCAATGTTCCAGTACCCCATCTATATGGCAGTACTGTAACATTTGCATAGAAAAGAATGGGTCAAAAGGCACGACAGCATTAATCATGGTGTAAAGGAGATGGCTCAGGTTCCTAAGCGATCAAAGCAAAGCATATATTTTCTTCACATTCTTTACATAGCTTGTATGACCACATGGTATTTAAAGTGGGCACAAAAGGGGCCATCATATGACATGCCTTCACATTATATAAAATAATGTGTTAATAACCTTGAGTAATTCACTGCGTTTTCTAAGCCTTTGCATTCTGTAATGAGAATAAAGACTCCCATGATTCTGGCCCTGCAGCCATATTTGGCATGCTGATCTATTATCCACAAGATCTTGACATATTTCAGTCACAGAACAGTTGCCCATAAAGCAAGGCAAAAACTCAGGGATCAGGGTATTCCAATTACCACCACAAACTACAGAGATTGAAGAAAAATTTGATTAAATCTCATAGTTAAAGTGCCTCATAGTTTAGTACAATAATATTGGCATTCAAAACCCCACAAACCCTATCAAGTCTAAGGTCCAGAAATTAAGACAGATATTCACCACATTTTGCAAATTCAACCAGATAACCATATTTAGAGATGCTAAAATGTGCATGCTATGGGAGCAGGAGAATGACACAGTATCCAATATGACCTTGATAAACCAGATTCTAGAGTCTAGCTGCTAGAAGTACAGTGAAACCAGACACAATGCAGCAGTCATCATGCTCAGCCTATCACAGGAGTAGTCATCTTCTATATAGATCGTGGACTACTAAAAAATCCTACCAAGCTACAAAGTACCCAAATAAAGAAAAATCCATCTCTTACATCAACAATGACAAACACATACAGCATAAATATGGTAGACCCACGTCCACTTCAAATGGCAGAAGCATTAAGAATTAATTTGTTGTGGTTTATCTAACCTCTCACCCACAAAGCCTTTGTGTTGTATTGTGCCCTCTGTTCCTTGTATGTTAGCTTAAGAGTGTGATGTGCTTAATTGCCTGGAACACAGCAGTTGTGAGGTAATTTATGTTCAGATAATTCCCTATAATGTAGGTTAATGTGTGCTTGTGCGGAAAGCTCAGTGAAGCTAAATGTTTAGGGCTGATTACATCTAAAACTGCAGATGCATTGTTCGATATACATTTCTAGCATCATGTCCCCAGAGAAGATGTGTTCTTCTGATAATATGGATTGTTGGCCTTAGCCTTTCAGGCTTCCACCAACACAGTCATTAGGGTTTTTGTAACATATCAGGCTACGTGTGGACCTTAGCATGTAGCAATGATGGATAGAATACCCTGATCTATCCAGGGAGCAGTATGGCATACCGATGTGTATACTGAATATTGTAAACAATAAAAGAAGGAAAATAAGAAGGATCAAGAACAGGGATAATAATTATAATCAAAGACAGTTTTTCGATTGAGCAGCCTTGAGGATTTAATTGGCATCCCTGAGTAATCAGATCAGCTGTCTAATCTCGGTCATTCAAAAATGACAGCGCTTCACTGAAGATATTAAACAAACTAAACACAGGGTTTATTAATAGAAGTTGGCCTACTGAATGCAGCAATGATGTGGCAAAAAAAAAACTGTTGAACGTTTATAATAGTGCCTCTTGTAACACACCGTATTAAAACAGAGTACAAACTTGAAAACGTCCTGATATTAGCACATTTAAATATATCATATAAAGATAATGTTTTTGAGATTATGCCAACGTGTGGCACAACCAAGGAATAGTTATAAAGAAAGCGAGCTAGCTTATTCCCCTTGACACAAACTGCCAACCTCCTCTTGGCACGTCACTAGCCACACAGGTCTTTTCTGTTACCAACACATTTTCTTTGTTTCTCCTAGACCCTGCATGACTGTTGAGGACATTTTGTTAAGGAAAACACTGTATTTTAATAGTACCCACCCATCAAGTGAAACATGAGAAAATGCTTATCTTTACTTTCCCCGGTGCATGCCATACACCTGTCTGAGCCTTCAGCCGTGATGAAGTCTGCTCAATCATGCAGGTCTCACCTTGCACTGCTGAATATGATTAAAATAGCAATGGCATGCTTCTACATTGTGTGCCCTCAAAGAACTTCAGGAGAAATAGGTACATGAAGGGGGAGCCCTTGTGGAATATTTGCCTCCAAGAATAATACACATTAACATCAACTTTTGTTCCAATCAGAAATAAATCCCTTGCCTTGGTAGTTTAATTCACAACATTTGGCAGTTCATATTGCAGGCCTATACCAATCTCTGAAGATGAAATCTTGGGTAATGGCGATGCATAAAACTAGAACCTGCAACTAGCAAGAATTGAAATGCTGATATATTGTAACCTAAACCTAATTCATAAAGCTTCAAATCAGAAAGAAGTTCAATATGGTGAAATGCCTAGACTAAGTCTCAGCCTGCAGAGCCACAGTAGCTTATCTCGATTAATATTCGTTTATGCGTTGGATACATTGTTGATGCAGAGTTTTGTGCTACTGTCATACAAGTACAATGTAACTGATTAGCCTAACTCATTTTGTTTCCATATGCTTCTAAATTAGTTTACAAGAGCAGGAACTCAAGAATGTTTACCTGTTTTCTCCTTTTGTGTTTGAAGGCGGAGGGTGCAGAACTGTTTGGTTTTCCTCCATATCCACCACACATTTTGTGTTCAGTTCAGTCTCTGAAGAGGCAAGTGAAGCAGTTTTGTAGAGAAATCGTTGCGTAGTTTAAAAAATATTCCAGCAGCGACCACCGATCCCAGTTATTTCGATTAAACCCACGTTATGCACTGGATATATAAAACCGTTATTTGGCAGTAAGAGAGTTTCATGTTTGAAGTCATATGCCCGCTATCGCGACGACCCCAACATACGCTGTCAGGTCTCTGAAAACTTTTAGCTTACCTGCTGCAAAATACATTTAGGATAACTGACCATTTTCATCGCTTAAGCCTACGAATGGTGCATTTTGTACTTACCCCTGCGGTTCATAGGTCGAACTCTCACTGCAACTTTTACTTTAGTATCCGACATTTTTATCCACTTATCCCACCCTGTCTGTGAGCAAGCTATGTAGCTTATGGTGGTCTAGCCTACCAACAATAATTTTCTTCAAACACAGATTTCAGCTAGGTACAAGCGAGTAACCTCTGTCCTACTGTAACAATCCCAAACAAGTCCGGTTCGCATAGATGAGAAAGGAAAAACAACACATATTGTTGTATCCATTTAAGTTAGCTCCCTATATAGATCCAGTCCGGTGCTCCAACCCCAGACAGCATCCTAACCGCCATCTTCCAGTGGGAGCACGGCTGCTAAAAAATCCGCTTGCCGACAGGAGACGTCTGTACCACTGAAAAAAAAAGAGGAATTCTCTCGACATGAACGGAACTTGGGGGAGACCCGTCATACTTAGAAAAGGCGATAAGTGCTCTACATGTCAATGTACGAGCACGGACAATAGTGGAGCACTGAATAATTCATGCTAGAAATTTGATTTAGATAAATGGTTATGGAAGATAAATCTGACAAGTTCAAAAGAGGAACTTTCCCAGAGGCTCTTGTACCATCTGATACTCTCACAAAACTGATATAGTTTGTGTGCTGTAAAACTAAGCACCCCCCCACACACACACACACAAAGTTGGACTGTATGCGGTAATGATGCAGTACCATTGAAAGTATTTATTTAATGTTGCAACAACAGATGAGTACTGGTAAACACCCCAACTTTGCTACTGGGATGGACATGTTATTTTGAGGCCTTAATATCAGATTTTTAATAATAAAGCTTCACTGCATGGTCTCCACTATCTAAGACAATTAACTGGTTAAGGGCTGTGGACACCAATCCAACTGGTTGGACCAAGTCTGTTTTTACAAGTGGAGTAGGTTGTTGGCCGCTTTGGACATTCCCAAAACTCCAAATCATCCCCTGCTGGGAGTCGATGACAATCAGCTCCCCATTCTTGTTAAAAGTCACAGCAGACACACATAGCCACAGTACAGATCCCAAGCATAGACTGAAGCTATCTGTCTGAAAGAGTAGCTGAAAATCCTTATTAAATACTCTGAGCCTTGTTGCATTCCTATTTCTTGACAGCTGTGCAAGGTCACCAAGATGTTCCACTGTTGCAATGTTGCCTGTCACCTGACAGCAGGCCACTGCTTTTGGCTGTTGGAGCTCTGTAACAATGGCTTGGTTCATCAGGGTCACACCATGGGTATAGTCCACTATCAACTGGGAGAGGGTGCCAGTCTGGACGTCTGTGACCAGTATGTGTCCACAGTTGTTCACAGCAACACCCCATGGGAACTGGAAAGACTCCTTCACTGTCAGTACATGGCTCCCCCTAGAGGTAAACACTTTCACTGCACTTTCACCCGTATCGGTCACCACCACATACCCACTGGGCGTCACCGCCACATCTAATGGGTAGCAGATCTCTCCAAGGGCTCTGCCTCTACGTCCGAAACTGTGTAGCGTCCTGCCCTTTGGACCAAGGACCACAACTCTCATGTCTCCGTCATGCACCACCACTACTGTGCCTGATGACTCAAAGACAGCTATACCTGTGGGGTTGACCAGTGTCCCCCAGCCACCAAAGGCCGAGGCGAGATGAAGAACGCCATAAACCGGATTACAAACATGGCCGCTCTTTATACTTGCCCTGTGAAGAACTGGGGACCTGAGACTCCTGGAAGACAGTAGCTCCTGGAGGTCAGTCAAGACCTGACAGGGGGAGATACCATCAACATTACACAGATGTCGACAGAATGGACACTCCAGTGTCTTTGTGTGAGGGTTGGAGAGAGCCCTGATACATTCCAGGCAGAGCACATGACCACAAGAGAGATTGTGTGGCCCGCACTCCCTCTGTTGGGTGTTAAACTTCTCAAAGCAGACTTTGCACTCCAGAAGGTTGGTCTTGATCTGTCTCACTATGTCCTCTGATCTTGGGTGCCCGTGGTCATACTTATAGAAGACAGGGTCCGCCATGAAATAAAATGAATGCAGTTTTTTCGTTCAATCGATGGCATCAGTGACGTCACGGTCAGCTGGAAAATAGTAGATAAAATATTTATTAAAAGCTCAGAAAATGTAGAAGAAGTGAAGTGTGGAGAAATAAATATAGAGAAAAACAAGACGCTAGACGTACACTCGGATAGTAGGCCCTCAACATCACGTGACTACAATCTATAAATTATAAGGCTATTTGCCGCCCTCTTTTGGATGAAAAGTTACAACCAAGATATTTCAACCCTAACAAAAACAAATACTTATAAAAGCAAATTATCCACTTTCATATCATGTTCTGATCATCTGTTATCAGCGGTTTAACGCTTAACCAACTTGGTCACCTTTTGAAATTATTGAATATATTTTCTCTCCATGTCGTTTAACAAGTCTGTATCTTTTTATAGGTAATTTTGTGGCAGCTATTTTTGTCTTTCTGTTCCATGGTGTGCCGACTGGATGAAATCCGATCCCACATTAGGACAGCTTCACTTAGCCTCTCTTCCCTTTGCTGCAGCACACTCTTCTTTTAGCACCCAGCAAAACGATATTCAATTGTTTAAAAGGATTTAAGATTATTTGCTTTGATACCTTGTAGAATGAAAATATACCATTGACAAAGAGTATATAAATGGTGCGGGCAGACTAAATATAGCCATGACAACAATGTTCATTCACATCTCATGGATAATCAAAGTACTCTTTCCATACCACTTGAATGCCAACGTCAAACACATGTGACCAAATGTTTTAAATAGAAAGATGTGGGCACTTCGTCCACTAAATATAACAACTCGGCAATAAAGGGCAAACATTTGTTTTTAAGAGGAAATGCAAAACATTTTAATATTTTCGATTAGTTCACAGTGAAAAAACAACAACAAAAGTCTCGTTTTTAGCACAGTTGTTTGGCAAATGGCATCTAATCCATACACAATGTACCATTACATACTGTAGACACTGAGCCTGGTCCATTCTAAAGATGACAGTGTCTGAATAATCTGGGATAGAGAGGGTAAATTGTGCCTATGTGAAACCAACAGACCAATCAAGACCTTACATTTTCAATAAAGCACTGAGATCCCAAAAAGGGAACAATAACCTAAAAGGTTATAGGCTTAAATCAAGCTGTAAAATTGTTAGGAATACAAAATAAAACAGAGAACATGCATACAGGCACAAGGGGTGTGAATTAAAATGTTAATATTAAAAGACTAGCAAGTGTGAATACTGGCTTTGTGGCGGTGAGACAAAGATATTTTAACTACTAGTGTGCAACATTCCCCCTCAACAAACACTAGGATCGATTTGACACATAGCCATGCACATTCCATGTACCGATAACAATGATGTCCACATAGCAAAAAAAAAAAGCAACCTGACCTTGCAGGTGGTCGAAGCTTGAAGACATGCTGAAACAAGAATGATTGCCTTCTTTTGTCAATACAGTCAAAGAAATATATAGCAGCCAAATATGTTAAGGGAGAGCAAAATAACTCAAGGTCACAATGATTTGCAAAAACACTCAAAACTAAAACAAAAATATTACCCACATACAGTATCTCAAACACAATAGAAATCAGTTGATCATATGGAGCTTGTGTGGAGTATTTTCTTTAAAAAGTGCTTAAACCATGTGCTTTTTGCTTTGACAGAAATCTCTTAATCATTCTTCTTTGCCAAAGCTGGTTTGCATTAAAGTCCCGTTCAAAATCGACTCTTAGTTCAAGTAATACCAACAAAAACTGTGAACACTAATGACCGTACTAATTGAGAATGATGGCAAGTGGACCCAATTTAGGGATTAGTAGCCTCCATCTATCAAAACAAATAAGGTCCAACCTCTGTGATATATCCTAAACTACCTTTTACAATGAAATGTGTTGAACCAGTTAAAACACATACATACAGAAGCTTTAGATTGATTTCATGACATTAACTGGTATATGATAGCTATAAACCAGATAGGTTTACATAAACCATTTATGATACATTATATCATAGGATAAATGTACAGTAGTTTGCAAATCACAATTTACCAACTACAATGAACATGCATTCGAACCGAGGATGAGCAATACTGTCATCACATGCACTCACTCACAAGCAGTCACTCTCAAACACACACACACACACACACACACACACACACACACACACACACACACACACACACACACACACACCTGTGATCCGCGGGGTAGGAGCAATGCTCTGACTACATCACATACATAGGTGGTCACCTCTGTAACCCAAGCCCCCCCCTGTACTAACACTGTACAGAGGCTCATCCTTACTGCCCACTCCTTCTCTTATGGGTGGCTGATTCTCCAGAGTTGATTAGGGAAAGTGTGCCCACTTTTCCTTCTTTCAGCTTCTTTTATCTCTCCCAGCTTCTCCATCTGAGTTCAGCCAGCCACCCTCTGGCTCCCATTCTTACTGGCTAGCTAGCCCATTGATAGTTTTATCCTTTCCAGAGTTATTTCCTCTTCGTCTGGTTGCTGAATTGGCACCTTCAACCTCTACCTCCCCTAAAAGAACAGGAACACATTTTGTGATTTTACTGATAAGAGTGTTTTGTTTTGGAAAATTTCTGCCAGATCAGATATGTAGTAGCATTATTGAGACTGCACTACTTAAGGTTTATGAAGGCATTCATTAATTTTGGTCAAAATTCTACTGTGCAGTGCAGATAACATTTTTGGAGGGGGGTTTGCAGATCATGAGGATGAGGATTTAATTTGAAAGAGTAACCTAAATATAAATAGGATTGATTGCCAATCAATTTAGTTACCATTGCTACATGTGACCACTAGGTGTCAGACAATCACCAGACAATTGTAAGTCCATGTGCAAACCAAACAAAAAACAAACTGATTTTAAATAAGACATTTAAAAATAAAAACAAGCAGTGGTACCTTTAAGAGCCTCTGATGGAGGGTCACTAAATTCTGTGTAGTTGCTGTCATCACATTCTGAGTAGCTCTGGAAGAGGATAAAAGGTCAGTCACGGCATGACAAAGATTCCGTGAGTGCTCAGGACAGGAGACATACAGCACCAGCTAGTAAAGGCACATGCGCACTGGAGAGCAGGGACTCTTAATAGGAAAAACTTAGCGGGCATGATCCTCAGGGGTAAAGACAGTTTCTCTTGGTTTGGCAGTTTCTCTTGTCTTGGCTCGGTGTAATAATCAGCATTGCTATAAACCTCTGAATGTCATCTGACTGCTGAACAAAGGTTTCCATAAATAACTAAATATGTGTCTGAGTAACTGCGTTAAGCTCAGACGAAGTAAAGCCAAGGTTGAAAGAGGTATTTAGTATTGTCCACCCACCTTGTCTCTGGGGCCATAGTTTTCTGCGTACCAAACCATTCCATATAGGCACATGAATGTAATGAAGGCCTATAGACAGCAGGGAAAAGCAAGGGTTAATCCAGGTTCTACATAACATGAAACTTGATAGATCTGTTTATGTTAACACATTATACACAATTGGGCAAAAAAAAGAGAATAATTTGCGGTGTGATTTAATTATTGTAAAGTTTTGAAAAATATGTACTGTAGTGAGTGTGGAACCGGTCTTACCACACACAGGAGCCAAAGCATCACATAAAGAATCTGCATTTTGGAAAAGAGGTCCTGGGCAAACTTGATACACGCCAGGGCCTCCAGGAAGGCGATGGCCCTGTGATGTAGTGAAAACACACCAAGGTCACAGGAACAGCTGAGCTCCCTCGGTAGGCGACTACATAACCTATCTGCCTGCCACTAGATTGATGACATGACTGAGTGAGAGAGGGAATGCGAGAGTCAGATCAGATTACTATACTTACGTACTCACAAATCTTACTAAAGGGGTACTATACTTGTATAAGGGTTATAACTTTTTTCTTTCTTCCGGACTGTGTGGCTGGCATGGTGTGAGTGTGCTAAAAGTCTGGCCAGCTACAGTTTGTCAAACCACAGATCTGTTGACATACACAGCCAAATTGCCCTTTCTTATTCAGCCTCCTCACCAGCCACCAGTCACATACTATTTGTTGTTGTTATTTGTTGTTTGTACAAAGGTGCAAACTTTAAACTGCTAACTTTTGGTGTTGCCCATACAAAATATAAAATGTATTTTAGGTTTCACTTACCCAAACACCCAGCATTGTGTACCAACTCTCTTGCACTGGGTGTCAGTAAGGTATGCATAATACTGCCTAAAACATGAAGCAAAATAACAAACGTGCTAAACATCAAATATATTAAAAAAAATTATCTACATCTTGGTGCAGAAAAAAACTGAATACGATCTTTATTTTGAGGAAAAGGAAGAATTAAAAGTAGGTCTGCCAGGGTCCCTGCAAGCATCCATACCTAACTGTTGGTGCTGTGATGATGCCAATAAACAGGATCCGACACCAGCTGAGGGCATGGCATGCGGGGAAGACGAAGATGTGTTTCAGGAAGAACGTATTCAGCTCCGTCAGCTATTAGCAGAGAACGACAAACCGGAAGACACAAAAGGTTCTAATTACTATTAAAAGGAGGACCAGGTTTTCCCCAGGATTATTTTAGAGTCGCACATAAACAAACACATTGGAGATCGTCATAAACGTGCATCACTACTGTGAATGTTCAAGGACAAAGGGTTTAGATTGGAATGCTACATGGTGTACCAGTTTATTTTATCTACACAAGAATATAATGAGAGGCTAAGGCCTCCCTCATTACTCTCTCATTTGGCCCAGAGCCGGTGTAGATGGACCCAGTGGAGAGGAGCTAAACTGTAGTCACAGACTCTCCTTTGCCTCCCCCATCTCTTCAACCACTCCCAGACACTGGTAATTACTATTTGAAGCCCCAAGAGTGTTAGGAACAGCCTGAGTGAGAGAGTGGAGAGGACGATTCTATTTCATTACGACACAAAAGGCAGAGAAGCGCCTTCATTCATTGCCATGGCAGCCAGTATGGAGGACAGAGGGGGTGGGGGAGGGGGATTTTGGCTGCCTCAGCAGGCTCTCCAGTGGAAAGCACTGGAGCCTACACAAGTTCTTCATACATTGTCATGCCTTGTCAATAAATTGCCCCTTCGGTCACCAAGCAGGTCTGCCACTCTCGTGAGATAATGAGCTACTGCGATAAGAGCAGGACTCACACATATACCCATCTAAAACGGCTTTATGCTTCAGCAACAGCCTATTAGATTAGCCATGGCTTACAGTGATAAACACACCTGATCATCCCTGACTAGTCAGCATTTAGCCGTAAGGAGATGTCATGAAGGGATTGATCTCTTAACGCACCTGCCAGATGATCATGAAGAGATAGACACCTGTCACTCGCTGTAGGGAGGAGTTGGGGTCAAACCAGCGTACATAGGTCCAGCTGGCTGGAGTGAACTGGAGCACAGCTCGTTTGATCTTTCCAGTGGTGCTGTGGATGTCTCTGGACAGGAAGACACATAACACGGGTTACAAAGACTGGTAGAGAGAAATACAATAAGATAAGTACTGTATCAGAACAAGAAGGAAACACAGATGAAAAGAATCCCATCGCATTAATCATTCATACGTCACAGTTTCAAGTTTCAACTCCATGGACATGACATGAGCTGTTTGGAAAACACTCCCAACAGCTATACCAAATAATAGCACATGACTTGCATTGGCAAGTCACAAATGTGGTGGAAGGCAATAGAAGTAAACTCAGAATGAACCCTATGACAGCGGGCGATTCATAGGCAGGACGTACTTGATACTGGCCCAGTGGTATGTCCTCATCTCCAGGAAGCGACAAACAGTCATCCCCATCCAAATGCCCCCTCCATTACATAGCAGTATGTCTAGAATCACTTGGTCCCACCAGCACTCTGCAAAGTTGGGCAGCAGATGCATGAAGAACAGCTGTGAAAGAAAAGAGGGGATTTTTTTTGTAATCCCAGTGCAATTCAAGGAGATCATTTGGTAGAAATGACACACATAACACAAAATCAATGACAAAAATTACTAAAATACTTCTGCATTGCCTCATCCAAAAATTACACAGACAAAGGACTGTGTGACGTGTGTGTTTACCTCAGTAAGCTCCCAGGTGATGCTGATGGTCCAACAGAGGCCATAGCTGCGGATGAGCAGAGCCTTCATGCCCCAGCCCCAAAAGTGACTGAACGCAAATATATCAAAGTGGCTCAATATCCGTTCCCAGGTGATCACATGACAATTCACTGCATACTCCTGCAGGGAGAAAAGTTTCAAGTTCTTTGCCTGAGATGAATTAATATGTTACATATTCCACATAGGCTTAATCGCCTTTTTGCTCACCATCACATCGGCCTCCCTTTTGGCATAGCGCAGGTTTGGGTCTAACCAAAACATTAGCTGCTTCACCTGTTCCCAGTTCATGAAGATGATCAGGACCAGGAAGAGAAAGTAAAGGACGCTCAGCCCTGAATAGATGAGAAAGAGTAAATAACTCTTATATAATTAAGTTGAAACGGGATATAGGAAACTATACTAAACTGAAAAGTAAGTTTCTTACCAAAAACCATACGCCATATTGCTGGATGTGGTCTGGTAAATGGTCCTAAAAAGACACATGGAAATATTGGAGAAAAAGCAGTTTGAGAAAAACAAGAGAATGCAAAAAAAAAACATTCTGCTTTATAGCTAAGAAATAATAAGTAACGAAGTCACTAACATTACTTTCCTCAGTACCGCCACAACATAAATGACAAACACCTTAAGGGTCACAAAAATAGTTTAGAATAGAATAGAATGGTCTTATTGTTATTGCGTACAAGATTAAGTGCCCAGTTTTACCATTTGGAAATGCCAGGATACTGATGATCAGAAAGAAGGAGATAACAACAATTAGACCTATCCACAGGTTATTGTCAGGATTTCCATCGTCCCTGAAATCAATGTAAGAAATGATCAATACAGCTGCCAATTAACAGTTAAATACAATTTTAGTAGTATGGTTAAATACATAATAACTTCAACCATCACACAATGTGAAATCCAATAGCTACGTTATGAATGTAAACGCAAAGAAAGCCTCTGCTTAGGTGTTCGCAACATCAATCCAGATCTAATCCGGTGACTGTTTACGGAGTCTCAGATACAGTCTACTAAAACATCACCTAAACTAACAGGCAAACATTAACTAACCTTTCATTTGTTAGTTTGTTTGCTATGCTGAAAAAGCCATTTGGAGAAAATTAAGAGGAGCATTATGCTCAGCAATATAATAGCAGCTTCCTGTTGACATCTCGTTGGAGCAATACGATCTTTGCAAGCTGGTAGTAATAGTAGTGTGTGTAAATTCGTGCCAACGCTAACCAAGCTTATAACGTAACATAAATTATCAACCCAAACAGGCAGGAGAATATCAATGCCAATGGTCTACGTTAGAACTACTACAGCCATAACAGTTCAAGCTAGATAGCTACCCAACGCCAACTTAGCTAGATAGCCAAGAAGCCCAATAATGTCAATAATAATGACAATGAAACGTTAGCTAGCTAGCTACCAAGTTGGCGAAGTATATTTGCTCGGCTACCAGCCTCACCTTACCTTGTAAATGCAAAATACATTAAGCTGAGCACAGTGCATGTTAGCAAAGTTATCGTGTGCGGCTTATAAAAGAAGTCGATGGTAATATCCTCTACTTGCTGTTCGTTGATCATTCGGAAATGCATTCTGTAATTCACATCATCTTTACTCAAGGTATGGGATCCGCTGTACACGGACGCCATATCTTTGGACGCCAGGAAACAGTAACTAGGGGGTGCAGCTCGTTTATAATAACATTATAGAAAGATCAACAACCTATTCAAATCAACAAAGATTTCCCCAACGGCAGAAAAAAATATATGTCTAAAAAATGTTATTCGTTTTTTCCTAACCCTCCAAAAATTGTACTTAGTATCTCGCTGATGATGGTGGCCAGCAGAGAACAGAAGGGGTTAAAAGTATGCAGCTGAGCGATAACTTCATGTGGTTTGGTTTTTGTATGCTGGGAAGTGCCTCAATGTGTTGTGCTCTATCATGTTCCCTTTCTACTTCCTTTCCATAGCCAGTTATATTAACTAAATTAGTGTGTTTTCAGTATACATGCGTAGCGTTACTTTAACTTACATCACTACGTCCATTAACGGGACGTATCAAAACAGTTATGGGCGGTAGCGTGGCCACAGATCATTGACTCTGTCCCCCTCTTGTGGTAGTACATGGATGACGTAGCATTTGGCGTAGCCGTAGCAACGCCACCACTTAGCAAGAACAGACCACTATTTCACGTAGGTGGCGATACCGTACCAGAATTCTCTCTTCTTGAATTACTTCTTTTTGGATTCAAACGGTTTTACAAACGTGGATTACGATTTAATGAGCCAATGCTGGATTCAGGCATCTCGGATAACTGCATGTACTGACGGGAAGATGATAGTTCGATGCAAACACAATCATAATCTGACTAGTTTTGTACAAAATATATATTTTTTTGCCTTTTTACACAAGATCTTCTATTCATATTTTAACAATTTTATATTGTGTTGGGTTATAAATCAGCCAATAAAACAACAAAAAGTAGTAAACTTTTTTTAAATAAAAACTATGGGGGGGATTTGATACAAACTCTAAAAAATTTTTTTTTAAAAGTTGGATTGATTTCTTATTTTTAGCAATTGTTATTGACTTTAGTTTCAATTGTACCCAACATAAATTTTTTTGCAGCATACTGGAAATGAAAGTCTACAATCATAGCACAGCATTATTCCAACTTATTACAACAGTTAAAGAGAGAAAGAAAACAACACCCACACAACCCACCTTACCCCCCCCCCTCCCCTCTCTCTCTTATATATCCTTTTTGAATGAACTTTTTTTTTAACTTTACTATCTTCTCCAGTTTCAGAAACTGCATAATGTCTTGTGAAGTTAGGAGGTGCTTGTTCCTTCCAGGAGAGAAGAATGAGATGTCTGGCTATCAAGGAGGTATGATTACATAAGCTTTGGTTTGGTACTAAGGTTGGGGCAGGACCAGATCCTGTGTATGGTTCACCTTTACAGCGAGGAAATGAAGGGTCTACATTGGGGAAAACCTTCCAAATTCTTCAACGCAATGCCAATGCATGGACTGGTCAGTGAAACATATAGGCTGCTTATATATTTGACTGAATCAGCCATTGTGTAAAACTACATACCATGTTCTCTTTTGCGCTGCCTTATTTCAGGCTCCACCTTGGCCTCTTGTATATCCCACCACATTCATTCCATAAAAAAATTGTTTTGCAGAACAACTTTGAAAGTAACACATATTTTAATAAGAAAATATTGGAAAGGCTTAAATTGACTGATAGCCTATACTGTGGTACAAATGTCAAGCAAAGCTGCATTGCATCTGCAAGTTGTGTTCTTCTCTATAGTAGACCTTAGGAAACTAAAGAATATCGAATATACAATGTACAACAACATGCCAAGCTTTCCCCAATAAGCAACATTTTTCAGAAAGTTTTTTAGTAAATTATTTGGATAGCAATCAATAAAAAAATTATCAATAAAATGTGATTATGTAACCAATTGTTATTTGCACGTTTCACTAAACAAAATGTTGTCAGGAAATCTCCTTACAAAGAATAAAATACATTTTCATATAGATTTATCACCCTACATCCTCTACATGAGACTCAGTATTATGATTAAATATGGAAAGTAGATTGTTATAATACATTTAAAGAAAGCAGAGTTTGTAATATGTTCACCTTTATTTATAAATTGGTTGAAATATTTTTTCGACAATGTCCCTTATCCAAAAGAGCCCTTTGATTTAATAACACAGAAAACTTCAAACAAGTGAAAGAAATAAAGAAAAGCTATGTGTAAATCAAGCGTATTTATAGTGGAATAGGTCATTTTTAAGAGGTACTTTGTAAGTGTGATTGTTGCATTCCATGAGTGCTCTGGGTTTGCATCTCCTGCCTTAGGGTTACCATTGGCTAGAATAGAATGAAGTACCTCATTATTCATTCTTTGATCATGTTATACATAGTGTTAGAAGAATGTTGATGTTTTTTTACATACCAGAATGTTGAAGTGTTGTCTACATATCGCTTTACTCTCCCAGTAAATCAAAACCAGGGCTATCACCATTTCAAAAACCAGGAGGGCTGCTATCATACCAATAAATCCATGTTTCTACCAAAAAAAGTTAAGTGATAGTTTGTATGCATTATCAAATATCCTCTTCAGTAAATTTTACTTTTCATAAATAAATTTTTATGCAGTTAAATTAATCTTTGATTTAGCCAAACTTAATGTTTGCAGCAGTTATAATCTTTTACAAATTAACTAAGCATTCATGTCCTAAAATTCATTCTCACCGTTGTTAAAAGCAAGTCAATGGAACAGAGACAAACAGCGACAACAGACCAGAAGAAGCTGATAATGTTCATTATGAATGACAGTTTTGCCTGTAGTATAAGATGATGTAACAAAAAGGGAGAATGTTTAAAATTGTGTACCTAAAAAGATGACTTTACTTCATGTGTGAATCACACTGCATCAACACATTTACACTACATTAGTTTATGTAATCTAATGTCTGTAATTTTACAACAATAATCTGTACTTACCACACACATGTTTGGAGAGTGACCTGCGGCAAAGGATAGCGTGCCAGAAGCTACAAACTAGGAAATATGTATTTTTTTCTCATTCAGTTTGAAAAACACATTACTATGTTAAACCATAGACTACACATAAAGCATGTGAAAAGATAACAACTTTTGTGCAAACGTTTTTAAGATATGCCCCATAGTTTAAAAAAGACTGGTTAGGACGGATATTTTAGATATTTTTTGTTTAGACGTTTTATTTACCAGCAAACTTGGCACGGCGTAGAACAACACATATGTGCTGTGTTGAATAAGCAGCATACCGATGCAAAGGATAAAAACTCCAGCACTGACTTGAGCCGCCTTGTAAAAACAAAAGATAATGTTTATAATACAGAGCAGATTATTATTACGTTGTTTTTGTGTTATAACTGGTTGAAAATAGGGAACAACGAAATGTTTTGTACAAATGTAAATGGGTCTGAAATTAAATTTTGGATGTCAAGGGTTGGAAATAATTGTACAATACCCCAAGAGCTCTAGGTTGCCCTTTAAGGAAGACTTTGTAGAAATCTTTGAAAACACAATGGAAGTTTTCAGGCATTAACTGTCCCTCTTTTGCATCTTTGAGACTTCCGAGAGGTATGGTGATAACCATACGCTCATCCGATTTGAATGTATACTTCATTTACCTGTAAATGATAAGCATACAAATGTTAAAAAATTTTTTTTATAGATTATCATACAAATATTGCACCAGCTTCAGTGATCATTTGCTTCAGTGACTCACTTTTATAATTTTTTTTACTGGCATTTAGAGAATTGCGCTTGGTAATTATGGACCAGGATTACAAAAAAATTTGCAAACAAGCTTTACATATTTGAATGTTGTTTTCTCACACTCACCCAAAATTGCACACAACAATTGTATTGGTTTAAAACCTCTGAGCAGGGAAGTTATTCACACAGTTTGTTTTTAACTCTGCTTAAGCCTCTCACCCAAAGCATAGAATGTTTGCATGGGAGTGGTTTCAACGATTGTAGGAAATGTTGCCTTACACAAACAACTGCCATTTTAAACTAGGCTGTGGTCACTTTGGTTTTAACTAACAATGTTGTGTAAAGTTTGAAATATTGCTATGCAGGCAATTAACAAAGAAACACAACATAACAGTAATAAAAAACATAAATAACCTCTGGGTAAACTGATACATAATTATGTTCTACCCATCCTCAGTTAATAATTCTTACCATTATTAATGCAGACTTTTATTCACCCCGGATGCGCTGACAAAGACAGAAATGAGGAAATCTCCCCCTCTCTTGTTGCCATCTCACACTTTTTAAGGAAGGAACAACTGATGCTCAGAGTAACAGATCTGCAACATACAATACATGACAGCACAGTACTATTAAAATAACTACGGTTTGAATAAAGTGAGTGAAAATGCAATGTTCTATCAATTTGTGTCAATGTAGTTAAATTTTCCAAACTTCTTTAACTTCTTATTCAACCATCCTTCTGTATTTCCTGAACAACATTCATTCAACAGATAGCAATCTTAACTGGACATTTGTCATCTCCATTATTAAGGCATCATGGCTTGTGCCGACATTCCTATGGATATACAGGGGTCTAATTGTGAGGAAACTGTGGAGGAGGACCCGGGGGATCCACTAATTAAGGATTACAAAGCCACTGAGGTGATACCCCAGGCCAAGTTACCGTTGCATGGTCTGCTACAGAAACAACCTGCAGTGCTTGGGGTAAGACATCAGACTTATTAGTGCGCTTCAAATGGGAACTTAAATTGCATTTGTACAGTGTGAGAAATTTGTATTTGTTAATCTTCATAATTTGTAATGCACAAAAAAAAGTCAAAAGCAAAAAAAAAAACAATCAATGCCCTGAAATGCCATGTGTTTAGTCTTTGCAGATGGTTAGCGGGTCTCTAAGTGTCGGACTTGGGGTTATATTTGCTGCAACCCATGCAATGAATGCATCCCTTTTCATATTGTTTAGAGTCCCACTGCTGACAGGATCGCTCGTGAGTAATGTAGTTAAACAATAAATAAGTAAAACGTTTTTGGGGTGAAATTTAAATTGCATGCTAATGACAATTACTGAATCATTTCTAGTGATATTATTATTGCTGAAACTGTTTTGTTGAAATTATCTTAATTTCAATAATCATCATAATTTAACAGAAATCATAATAAAAGTTTTTTTTCTCCCCTTGTCCTCAGTATACAATTGCTGGACTATTGTCCACCCTATTATTCAAATGGCCAAGACTAATATCTGTGAGTAAAACTGTTTCAATAAAGAAATCAGACATTAAGCTTTGAGGCACGATATATTTTATACAATATTTATCTTTTATAGTATATTTTTCTCTTATATTATAAAAAACGTTAGAATTTTTTTACTTGCAGGTGTGTTTTTTGGTGAACATCGGTTGCATGGTTGTGGCGTTTCTTGGAGGTGTGCTGATATGCATTGACTTAGTGCTGTTGGATAAAACAGAAGATTTTGAGCTGAAGGTAAAGTTATTATAGGGTGATTTTGAATTTGCAAGCATATTTGTATCTCAAGTCTACCATTTTCTTATATAAACTAAATGTATACTGATATGGCAAACATAACTACTTTTAGGTATGGTCAGCATTTGAATTTGATAATGAATTAGATAATGTCAAGATATAGTTTTGTAACTTCAAAACATTTAACCAAATTGAACTTTCAAGTTGAAAATGTATTAAACAAAAAATATTTACTCCGTTCACTTACCATGAACTATTGTATTATCCTCTATAGATATTCAATAACATTCATTTCATTTCATTATCTCTTTCAAAAAGTTTTTGTTAATAACCAATTAATAGTAATTCCAATTCTTTACCAGTTACAGTTTGCAGTTTATTCCGTCACATTTTTATTAATCCGTATTCATTTGCATTTCACAGCTTTACATTACAAGAATAGTTTAGTAAGTTTGATGTTTTACTTTATTTTTATGTCCCCTATAGATGTCCCAACACATTAAGAAAGGTTTGACATACATTTGTTTTTCCATGTAGCTACATGCTAAATAGTTTGAATAAAAACCAGTGCTTTTTAGCTTAGCTTATATAAAAATAAAAAAATAAATAGCTTACAAACATTTCCCTACCTATTCAATTAGCCATTTTAAATCCTAGAGGGTTGCAAGTATACCATGTGAGACTGTGCCATTGAATAATTTACTATGCCAGCACTTCTGTCTCTTGACCCTGAATTGATCAGTCAGGCGAGTGTATTGGTTTATATAGCCTACAGCAAATAAGCCTATTTGTAACCTCTGAACCTAGCGTTCTGCAGCTTGTAAATTTGCAAATTCACCTGTATATTTTTATCATATTTTTATCACTTGTTTGTTTCATTCTTACATTTATTGTATTGTATTGTTTTGCACAGGCACTTGTAACATTGGTTTCGATTTATTATTATTATTATTATTATTATTATTATTATTATTATTATTATTATAATTTTTATTATTGTTATTATTATTATTATATTATATTATTATAAGGTTTCTCTGTAATTTTTCCTAGTTGGTGGCTTGTTGGTGAGGTGGTTTTTAGATATTTTAGTTTGCTCAGAGGTGGTACTTGGTTCAAAATGTTTGAGAACCAGAGGCCATTTTGTGGTTATTAACTTTTTCCATTGGTTTACATGTGACCCTTTTTTTAGGTAAATGATTATCACCATTGTTTTTGCAAGTTTTATAAGAAACAAACACTTTGTATTCAGTCATGAATACAATGTACTTGATACATTCCTGTAGTTTTAGCTGATTGGGTAAATGAACAATATTAAACTCCCATCATAAGTGTAGTACGTATTGTTTCTATTTAAATGTCAAAGGTCTCCTTCATTCAACTCATGTCAACTATTTCATTCGTCGACATGAGCAAGAGGAAAGCATATGACATTCGTCAGATTTTTGGCAGTCAAAAAATAATAGTTACTTGAGAGTACTAAGTTAGAGATGGTAAAAAGCTGTAAATTATTTGTTATTGTACTAAGGATACAGTGAAAGAACAGGATGGCAGGGAGACAGGTAGTTCAGAGGTGGAGGTGAGTGAGAAGGAGGCTGCACTTAATGGTGCACATGCCAGTTTGATGGGCATAACATTTTAACAACCATAGACCATAGACTACTGTTCCCAGCTAACATACTCATGCATTAATAAAGTGTTACATGCGCAGTGCACGCCCCTGCATTAAATTGTCTAGGAACCCGGGTTCACACTGGAGAAAAAAAAGTTGATTTGATTTCAGTATCCAGTAATAATCATCATCTAGTATACAGTAAATAATATTTAAGTGTGTGGTTCCATAGGCATACTGCGTCTGCATGTGCATGGAAGGCAATTCTGAACAGACAAAAAAAGTTACTGAACTCCACCTTTAATTCTTCATGAATCATAAAATAGAAAATAATGATTTTGTTATCAAAAATCATTCTAAATATTTTATTGACATAATTTTGGTGTTACATCTTACAAAGACGTGACCGAAGTCTAACAAACCCTGTGTGTGCCTCATAGATGGAGGTGTTGGAGCTGTGTGTACTGGGAATGGACGTGCTCATCTCTGCAATCCTGTGTCGCTGGATCAAAGTGGAGAAGAGCAGTCATTCACTTTAATCTCCTGCTTTCCACATGTCCTATTATAAAGACAACAGATCCCATTCCGTATTCACATTGTCCATTTATAAGTGTTTTCTGTTTTTACATATAATTGGAAGAGTCACCTGCATATACTAAAAAGGAGAAGCAACCAGATAGATAAGCATCAAGTGCTTGTACGAGACAAAGATTATTTGATGTTAACCGTTTCAGAATTACTTCTGGTGAAACCCTTTGGTTTGAGCTTTACCTTGTTTTGTGGGTATTAGAGATGTGGAGATCTCTGAGCAACATTGCAAACTCGGTGTACAGACAGAACTGGTTAGACTTGTGGTTTAACAGAGAGCTTGTGTGAGATACAGGGGAAACGTTGTTTCATTAGCTTGTCATACATGCTTCCCCATCTGAAAAAGTTTCAGTTCACTTTGCGTTGCCTTATCAGTGAAAACAGTGTATAGAGTTGTTTGCCTGTGGTTAAGGTGGGGACAACCTTTTTATAGACTTTTGTAAATACCTGCTTCTTTTTTAGAAAAAAAGAAGCAAGGCTGCATTTGTTAGTAGCCAGGTTGTTATTTACTTTTGAAAGTATAGATCGTCCATATAATCTCAGGTACAATTATGTACAATAAATGTTTCACAACACCAAAACGTTATCATATTATTTTTAATACTCTGTACAGACATACATAAAATGCACACAAGACTGATGCAATAAGAGAAGACAGTAGGTGGTGCTTAAGAAACATGAAAAACTAGCAGTTTATCACAATGCGCTTATTGTGTTCTTCTTGAAAAAGACATCAAAGCTAATCTACAGTATAAACATAGAGGCATATTATATATCATTCAGCAAACAAAATTTACAGGCCATGACGTACCATTGCAACACATTGGTTTTGCTTCTGTGTTGCTTATTTAAAGTACATCTGTGTGTCAAATTTACACTACATCCATATGTATGATATAAGGACAGTGAGTCACCACAATAACAGCTTATTTTGTAAGTACTCCAAAATCAAATGTGCCAGGAGATTACATCTTAAATTTCAACCCGGTCGCTTCCGTAACAGCTGTTCAGCTTGAAGACTCTTGAAAATACCTCACAGCTAAAAAGAGAAAAGAAATAATACTTTTAGGAAAATCATTAAAAAAAGCCTGAAACCTATCAATACCCATTTCTGTCCTATATCATTGGAACTGTGCAAAGCACAATGTGAATTCAGTGTTATCCAGCCATCACCATGTGCTACTATCTAGCTGGCAGAATAACTTGTAAATTGTAAAATGCTTGTAAATTGTGTTAGTTTCTGTTTTAACTGTCTTTATCATATGCAAAATGTGTTCATTATTGATATTCCACGATCATTTCAACTTTCCATGCACAGCTTTAGACAATGTAAACATATGAAGATGATTTACTAAGAACCACAAATTCTCCCGTTGCCTGAAAGATGTGGAGACCGTGCACTACCACCCAGAAGTAAAAAAAAAAAAAAGAAAAAAAAAAGACATACATCACACAGAGAAATCTTTAACCCTGAAATGACACTGCCATGCAGCACAGAAAACACCAAGAGCTGCCAGTCCAAGGCATGTGTTCACACCGATTAGTAGTCCGGCCACGGACGCAGCTCCCTTCAGCTGTTAAAGAGGCTATGGACAGAACAACATAGAAGTCCACTCTGGCACGACCGATTACTTACTGAGCTAAACCCCCTGATTCAGACCACTGTAGAGAGGCCTATTGTTATATGAGAGGTCTTGCTCTGGCAAAAAAAAAGAGCAAATTGATGGTGAGGAAAACTTGTGATCCTCTCCACTCTGCTGAAGCGCCGTCATGTATGAGGAGATTAGTGGCAATGAACTAGGTAGGATTGGTCACAAAAATGTCTCCCCAGAACAGTTCCACTATTGTCTGACTACATTTTAAAATCAGATTCTCACAAAAAATGCATTCAACAATGGCACTTAGATGGATGTACTCCAGCTAGAAATGTGTTTCTCTCTCACAGGACCACTGCATAATACTTGTAATTTCGACATGTAATATGTAAATCAGAGTTACTCACTGCTGTGATGAACTTAGTGCCCTGGGCTTGGAGGTCCTGGTCCTTCTGGAAGAGGATCGGCGATGCCAGTGGAGAGTGTGAGGAGGGAGGGGTCGTGGAGCACAGGAAAGAAGAGGCGTCGCTGCCGTACGTTTCTATGATGATGCTGGGTATGGGTAGGGCACTCAGCCCTGTCACACTGCCCCTGGGTGTGCACTGGGACGAGGCCTCGGAGCCTTCAGTGACTGGAGGATGAAACACAGGAGCAGGAATGAACGTAACAAGCAGTGGCCCACAGTTTGCGAGGGACGGAACATTTAGAAATGTGAATCCTGCTCACTCATGGATGGCTGGCTGCACGTGTCCTGCTCCAGCTCATCCTCCTCAATGCAGTCGTAAGGCCAGTGGCCGAACGACGGCACACTGCCAAGTGGGTGTGGGTGGGGATGAGCAGGTGACGAGTAAAGGTGGAGGTTCAGGGAACCCAGGAGGGAGGAGGAGGACTGACTGCTGGATGAAGAGGTGCTGCTGTTGGAGATGGTGGAGTGAGGCCTCTTGAATGGGGTGGAGTGATCAAACGATGATACTGCAATGGACGCCCGGGTTCTGGACTCTGGAGAGAGACAGACAGAAGGACAGGACGTCAAGCATGGTTTGTGTATTAGCACTGAAGTATACAAAAGAAAGTGTATGGGTTATTTTGTAGTTTCTGTGGCACGAATGTTTAGTCGTTAAATAACTTTTCGGGGACTTCTTGGTTTCTCCATGAAAGAAAAGTAATTTAATTTCAAATGTTTGCAAATTAGTTGACTGGGATAGGAATGTCACCTGAAATAACATTTTAAGGAATTAATTCAAACCCTGTACAGACATACAGAATAAGACCTGCTACAGAAACAAGTATGGGCAATTTCAAATGCATTCTGGTAACAAGATACATCAGGATAGGATGACAGATATAGTACAGAAACACAACTGTGTGTACAAATCAGCAAGTTACCATTTAAAGGGGTAAAAATTGTTAGGGTTAGGGTAAGAACAAAGCTAGAAATTCCCAGTTGTGCTCTGGTGTAATGTATTGCTTCCTTTAACTTGACATGATGCCTCCTTCATGTAGCTTCAGAATTTGAATCTGCATGAAATGTAGACAAAGAGAGAGAGAGACATAAAGAGGAAGACAGAAATAGCTCTTACCTGACCCCTTTATGATGTAGTCAATGGCTCTGTCACTGATAGCTGCATCACTAGGCTTTATGTCCATGAAGGGTTTGCTTCCAATACCCATAGAGACCATTTCCTGCATACGCAATTCTGTCATTCGAATAGCAAACATATTAAAGTTTAAAGTTATTTAGCTGGTTAGGTACTCTATTGTGGAGTGCAAGCTGTTATCACAATACGTGTAGAGAGATGCCTGCATACGTAAAGTATTTAACTAGTGCTTTTCTTACCCCTGTTTCTGAGGGCCTGCCTCCAGAGGATCTTGCCGATGATGGCTGTCCACACAGCCTTGACCTCCCCAGAGCTAGCCTGGAGGATAAATGTGTCCTGGGACTTTCTCCGACGGAACCAGATCTCAAAACGCAGGCCGCTGTCCCCCACATTCTCTGTCATGCCTATCTCTGCCGTCTGGAGACGGGAAAGACAGTATACTGATTACAAATACCGAAAAAAGCAGCTACATAGAAATACATTTCAAATAAGCTTTTACTGTATTTCTCTGACCTTGTAGGATTGTTTGTAGATGTAGATGTCATATCCTCCCTCGATCTTTTTGGTCTTGCTGAAGAGGATGAGGTCTTCAAACAAAAATACGTGGCGGAGGTATTTCCTACGTCCGCACCAGACAATGAACTCATCCTGGCAGCGGAGCTGACCCTGTTCTTTTAGGTTAACCTTTAAGGGAGACCAGGAAATGCACATGCGTCAGAGGGAACAATGCAATACTGGCCAGGATCCCACCTAAACTATCCTGTACACTTGACTCGGTGACCTCTAATTCATAAAGGTAGACATGCATTGGCCATGCTTGTTAATTTTTGACTTATGCATCTGTTTTTTTTCCGTGGGTGAGAAAACATGTTACCACATTTACATTCATCAACTGACACCCGGTGGCCTGTATGAATAACTGCTTACATCGCAGCCTCGGATAGCGTCCATAGCCAGCAGATCATTTCCATGACGAAGCTGGAACTTGACCATCTCCTCGGCAGAGCGGAGGTCCCCTAGTTCCTGCTCTTGAGACTGGCTGCACTCCTTGATCAGGTCTTTGAGAAGCAGGGCATATTTACTCATCCTCTGGATAGGCTTCAGCAGGTAGGAGGCCAGGTCCATCTTGTCCCCCAGCTCTAACTGCTTATTCTAAAAGGACATGGACACACAGCAAGGGGTCAGTGTGAATCTGGAACTACAAATTGAGAAAGAGAAAAAAGGGAGACTGCCTTTTCCAAACTATTTTCTTGATCTGTGCAGGAACATAGTGTGTTTTAATTGTTCTTCCAATCTGCTTATAAACCTTATCTGCAGATGAGGTTTGTGCAGAGGACCTGTCCTCTAGGCTGCAGTGTAACTAGGCCCATGGCCAGACTCACCTTGAAAAATTCATTCCCATGGCTGGTGAGCAAAGTGTCTGACTGTGGCTTATTCTTGCTGTAGAGAGCATACATTCCAAACTGATCCTCCTGCACACAAGAATAACAAGTTACAACCCCTTCTACAGTAAAAGGCACATACGTCTTTCAGCAAACCTAACACTGAACGATTTACCTCAATTGAAGCACTAAATACAGTCCTTTGACCACCTTTCCATGTGTCTAGTATTGGATTTTTACACACAGACCTGAGGTCAGCGCTATGGCCACGTTAATGTCAGTAAATTAGTAACAGATATCGTAACCAGGACATTCAACGCTTTTCTTTGGTTACTTTCACACTAAATGTCACAGCTATTTGGAGATCCCTCAACATGCTAACAAGCTTCCTGCAGACAGTCGGAAACTAAGCCACTGGGTTCGCGTGCCATGCTCAGGCTGTTCTTATCTAGCCTTGGGGTGCAGCGTCTGAGACAGTGCGACTCACATGTCGAGAGAAGCAGCTGCTGATGGACAGGGGGGAATGGACGCAGGACTCCAGCTCCTTCAGGAAGTACTGGCTGTGGAAGTCGCACAGCTTCTCCACGTTGCCGAAGATGATGCTGCGCTTCCCCCGCAGGTCCTGGGGCAGGTCTGGGCGCTCCATCTCGGGGAAGTAGTGCTCCACGATGTAGCCCAGAGAGCGCACGTACTCCCGCTCTGTGGCGATCATCTCGTCCATGATGTGCTGCATTTTATTACTGGACACACAAAGAGAGAGAAAAAGACAGATAGAGAGAAAGTTAGAGGGGAAAAAGAAATAGAGAGAGAGCGAGAGAGAGGGGGGGGGGTAAAGGTAATGACTTATTCAAGGATTCTTGCTTTTTCTTTTCTCCAATTCACGTGTATTTCTATAAACACAGTGTGAATACATAGACATAACACTATGAACCCTTTGCACTATGTTTTGATGAAATGAATCATCGATACATCTAGGGGTCAAATCGAGGTGAACCCTACGGTGTCAGTGTACGCCGCTCATCCCAACACGTCCGCCTTCTCGGCCTCACCTGCCCTGCTTTTTGCCGTCTCCGTCCGACAGTCTGCTGTGGGCCCTGGTAGGGGACGACATGCTCCGACTGCGGCCCAGGGCGGGAGTCACCCCGTCGGGCCGCTGCAGCTTCTTCTCCACCGACACGTTGTTGGTGACCTCCAACCCCTTGATGTACACGCCGGTGTAGCCCTGCAGGTGGCTGGTGTCGCCGTGGCCCTCCCGAGGCGTCAGCTCGTAGCTCATGGTCTTCTTCATGATCTTCTTCAGTGGCTGCTTGCGGTGGTGCGACGCCCCGGAGTAGACGGGCTCCGAGTGGCAGGAGACGGAGGAGTCGACGGTGCAGTCGCTGTCCGTGTCGTCAAAGAGCGACGGGCTGGTCCTCAGCTTGCCATCGCTGCTCGGGGGGGAGGGGAAGTGGGAGAACGAGGCGAGGGACGTGGAGGGGCTCCTGGAGAAGGGCTCTGCAGAATGAGGTTTCGCCTCCTCGTAGTCTAAGGGCGTGAACCTCCGGTTGGTATACGAGGGCTGGACAGGCAGGGAGAGGCTTCTTCCTGTGGAGCTTCGATGTGCTGAGGGATCTCTGTCGGCCGTCTCAAATGGTTCTGTGTCGGAAGGAGCGGTGTCAGACTCCACAGCTGCTGCTACTGCTGCTGCTGCTGCTGCCTGTGCCAAGGTCTCCTCCAGCTGCAGCTTGGTCTGCTGGCACCTGTGCCACAAGCTGTTCCACTGCTGGAGCTGCCGGGGGCTGTCCAGGCTGAGCACCATGTCATTGAGGGGGCTGAAGTTTTCCAGAGAGAACTTGGAGGCCTCCGTGTGGTAGTCCTGGAGGATCTGGAGCACGGCCGGCGGGAGGCTGACACCCTGGCTCTCCAGGCTCAGCTGACGGAAGTAGTCCTGACAGTGCTCCATCCACTGGTTGGCCTGTACGGTACACAGGAGATCAAACAGACAGCTTATGTTTCATGTCCTAAGTAGTAGTTGCAAAAATTGTTAAGAAACAGGCATCCCAACACTTGTTAGCTCTGGAAATCCAGTATATTATTTACTTGCACATCCAAGGTGGCAGATCCCGGATAGACGGACTTACAGATTCATAGAACTCATAAAGGTTGGTGAGGGTGTCTAGCTGGGACCTCCTGGTCTCCACCCGGGCTGAAATGGAGCTCAGGTGTTCCTTAAAGTCCTGGACTGCCGAGCTGGGGAGAGACTCCGTCACCAATTGCAGACCCTGCTTCTGATGGTGCTGTGCAAGAATAACATATAGAGGGACAGTGATGGAGGACTTTGGAAAAACGAAACATAAAACTACAGTCAGGATGCAGCATGCAAACATTGAAACAAGCTTATTGTAAGTAAAAAGTTGCATCTTTGACTATGTCAGAATATTTACAGCTGAGTCTTGTAGAAATTGGTCCAAACTCTGCCTCATGTCTTTGACTGTGCTCAAAGACAGTGTGAGTTGGTCCAGAGGGACGGCCAGCTTCTCCCCCTCCATGCTAAACCACAGTTTGATCTGTAAGTAAAGAGCATATTTGTCCCAAATGTTTCCCACATAAAACATCCTGAAATCACAGTAATAAATTTTTTCTGCTAACAAGAAAGTCAAATCACCCGTCATTTAACTCAGTGATGGGACTACCCAAAGCTGGCCTACCTGTTGTGTCTGCTCTTCAAACTGGCGGACCTCCAGTAGACTTTCCAGCTGTTTCTGTGACTTATTGGACAGGATGACAAGCTTATGGACCTCCTCATCAACTTGATTATACAGAGTATTCACCATATCTACTGCATCCCTGGAAGAACATAAAATAAAATTAATAAATTGTGGAATAAAATATAATCAATGTTTGTATTCACATACTCATTCCAAGGCATTATTCTTTGAAACACAGACATTCTTAAAGAGCAATGTCGTTGAGCTGTAGTGAATGGCAAAAACAGATTCTGTTGGAGGAAAACTGAATGTCAGTCCATGCTGCTGCTGTACCTGTAGTTGTCGTTTTCCCAGGCCTCATCCTTCCTGATGCGGGCCATGAACGTTCCTCCCTCCATTCGCAGTCGGTTCAGACGGCTGTCCTCCAGGACACACTTCATGAGTTGTTTCTGCTGCTCCATCAGCTCAGAAACCTCCTGCAGTGCACAAACATCGTGGAGTTACGCACACTCACACTGACTTTATCCATACCAGTATACAACTCATATAGAGGGGTCATTCAATAGGCTGGCAGAAATAAGTCACAAACTGTTCAGGTTTACTTTACTTGTTTTAAAAGCTAGTCATGTTATTCAAGATATGCTGCCGGAGTATAGAGACCAATTGGGAAGTATCAAGCACTTATAAAGTCAGAGGTCTAGACTGACAGGCAACTAGCGGGAGCGATTCTGACCTTGGAAGTCTCCGGGTTGCCATTGCTGCTCAATGTGTTGATAGAGTCCTGGAGGGAGGAGATGGCTACACTGCAACTGCTGGCAAACGGCTCGATTTTCTGGCAGAAGAAAAAGGTTTGCAAAGTCTCTTAGAGGCAGGTTGAGGGGTTGTTGCAAATGATCACATATATCACATCATATCATCAGTATGGAAAAAGTATTTCAAAATGAGAGGCTCTCTATTGTGTTGCACCTGTCTGAAGTAGACCCAGTGGCTGTGGGTGTAGGGGAAGCTTCCCTCCAGGTCTCGTGTGAGCTGAGTGGAGTCAATGTGCTTCTGCAGAGCCTTCAGTGACGTCAGGATCTCGGTCTGAGAGCGGAGAGAAGCACACGATCGTTCAGTCTGCTTTCACACACTGCCTCGTGTTCCGCCTGGTGCTGAGTGGCTGTAACTGCACGCTCATTTTCCATCCGCCATTTTTGGTAAGGATTTGCACAGCCTTGGATACACATAACTAGCAGCATCTCAATATGAATAAATCAATAAGCTATCAGAAAGACTCAACAGCTCATTTGTTACTTTGTGCAAGACACAAAAGTCTGATGATGAATTTCACATGAAATTATAGTGGTACGTTAGATGTTGGATTATTATTAAATGAGCACACTACTGCATGTCATTTTGCAGATTTGATCAAGGTACATGATCCATCAAATCATATAATCCAACATGTAATGGAGGGATTCCAGGAATAATAGCTTTAATTCAGTGTTGGTTTTTGCATGGTTCTGTGATGGATGGTTTCATTTGGACAGAAGAGGGCTCCTAATGAGAAGGATTACATTCTCCGTCAGCCAGACATGCGGCTTCACGTAGACATAGTTCAGATACTCTGACGATCCATTCACCAGGATCTGACTTGCTGCCTGCCTACTCAAAAAAGCCAAGGCCATGAAATTGATATGCTACAATATAGAAGCCTATCGCTATGGTAACCTTGGTGGCTTAGGACCATTTTCTAGAAGTTTGAGATAACTGTATTTTTCTAATGTAACATAATGCGTGTTCTTGTTAATGGAATGTGAAGAAAACACAATTCCAGATACAAACTCAAGAGACAGCGTGGGTGAACAAGACAGAACAACACTTGTTTTTCTGTAAAAGCCCTTACTTTGGACACACATTATAACGTTAAACATATTGCAATGAGTTTCCTTGAAATACCTGCACGTTGATGTCTCTCTCAGGCTTGGCTCTCTCGGCTGCCTCCTTGTCCACCAGTAACAGAACAGAATAAAGTGCATTTGGAAATAATGCCTAAGAAATCAACAAAAAGCAATGTTGATATACTGTATTCAAACAAATATAAGCCAATAAAACTTACAGGTCAGCTAAGGGAAAACCTATTTTAGAGTTTTGTCTACGTTAATTACACACTGTCATCAATAAGCAATGCCAATGTTGCCTTTACTATTTTTACACAATAAGCGAACCCCATTCTCAACAATAGCAAGAGTATCGCAAGTGATGTATTAAGGGTAAGTTACATTCCCTGCTTTATAACATAATCATGCGTAGATTAGTGAGTTACACATCATCCAACATGCTAGCTAAGGTGTCTGTTGTTAGCCAGCTGCAGCCAGTCCTACACCCGTGTGTGGTTAAACAGACAAGTGAGGACAGGTTCTCCCCACGAGGCCCCAGGCTACCCTTTCTCACAAAAATGCAATGGAACTACAGGGCACAAAGAATCAAAGTGCTTCGCAAGAAATCAAACTTTGCCTGCAAACGGGTGGCGAAACAATAGCTGCACTAAAAGCAAAGCTGCAGCAGTAATGACAGTGAAAGAACATTACTTCATGCCATAAAAGAAGCACTGTGGAGATTCAGCGGTTCATGAAAGCACCTGGGGCGGGTTTGTGAAGAGGGGTAATTACATATTTTCCACCGTGGGCTCACCTGGAGTTCAGACAGGGATGAGAACAGGGCTGGAGTGGGCTGATGCCTCCTGGAGTCTACAACAACAGCCAGGCCTTGATCACGTCTCTCTCTCCTGAAAGCAAGACGTGTGTAAACGGCAGTACGCTACGTTAACCATATTTCTCCTCCCAGGTGGGTAAGAAAGGTTGCTCCTAACTGGCGAACAGGAACCTTCAGTGTGGGCGTCTCGCTTACCGGAGAGTGGAGTAGTAGTATTCCAGTAAACAGGTGAGGTTTCTGGGCGTGCAGCTCGCCCCTGCCCACACCTGACCCCGCGTGCACACCTGCAGCACAGACCGCCCACTGCGGTCTCGGTTTCCTGGAAGAAAGAGATATGGCCAGCAGGGGGTCAGCGTTCCCATTAACAAACCAACGCACCCTCAATGACGACCTGCCATCAGTTTCCGTGACTATTACAGTAGAACTGTCCATAAGGAGTGGGTAGTGCGATTTCACTAGGACTCTGACATGATTGAGGGTCCAGGCATGTTAATAAGACAGTGTGTACTGTGACAATTCTAAGAGAATACTGTGGGATGCCATTGAATTATCAAGCCGGATCAAATGAATGGAAGAGAGCACACGTTAAGCTACGTGTGATAACCTGAGAGGCAAAGATGACAAAAAGTGGACAACAAAGTGTGTCCCATTCACTCATTACCTACCAGGCAAGACGACGGCTCCAGAGGCCAGTAACTCCAGATTGACCTCTGACACTAGTTTGGGGAGATGCAGGTTACTGTCAGAGGGGAGACTCTCTGAGGTAGCCAGCTGAACAGGATCTCCGTTGGCAGGTTTGGGACTGCGACAGTCCTCACCACCATGGCTGTGTCGCCTGGGCTGACAGGAGAGGTTCACGTCAAGCAGCCCTGCAGTGAAGACACCAAACTCATCAACATGGTGTATTTCTTTACTGACAAATCTCAAATATGGGGCTGTGCTACACTGTCACATCTCTCCCTCCTTATCCCAGGCCTTCTCCTAAGTGCACCAACATTATGCATCAACATATCCCCTTAAAAGATATTGTGCCATCTAAAGTAATAATTACTGAACCTGCAAGAAGGAAAAACCGCGCCACCTAACCTCACCTTCGGTCTGTTACATAATAGGCTTACAAAACACACCAACCGTAATTAGGTCTCGCTAACAGACAGAGGCATTAGTCCAGGAGGTGCTCCAGTTGTGACTACACGGTTAGTCATCATGGAGGCCAGGTGTTTGGTGTGTCTAACTCACAGGTTCTTCAGGGTAAGTCTGGTGTTATTGGGCCCTATCCCAGCCTCCTCCTGCATACCACTCCATCCCCTCAAGGTCCCGTTTACAGGAATGCCGCTTCGGACATTCCCAACTGGTACCGCTATCGAAAGGCCCTCTCCTATCCTCTAGGCAGGCCTTGAAGCTGTCAGTGTTCAAACTCACGCCTGGTACTTCGGCTGCTCTCTATCTCTGTCTGTCTGCATCTCATATTCCCTTTTTGACCAAGGCTTTTGACCAAGAGTAACATCAAAATGTTTGTTAAAGTAGTGAAATGGAATAAATCGTTGATGAAAATGTGACACCATGTGTTATAAATTGAAACATACCACACGTGTACCAAAAAAATTGATAATTGTTGATCATTGTAAATAGTAAAGAGATACTGTAAAGAGAGTCAGACCATAGCAGAAACACATAGTGAACATACACCTGGGGAGGTCATTGTCTCTGAAGAGCCATCAGACGCTGCCAAATGACATACCAGGCGACAGAGCATGGCGTTTTTAACTCACCCTTTTGGGTGTTGCCTTTTTAAGGTAGTATCTGGCCTGCCGTGTGGTCCTGACTGTGACCTGTGACGGTGAACCCTCCCCAGCTCAACCGCTATTGTGCTCGAACAGTCAACATATTTCCTGTGTGACTCTGTGGCTTCTGTTTTGCTCCATGCTCCCTAAATAGCTTTGTTTTCAGAGGAAGTGGCAAATGTAGAGCAAAGCCTCTGGCGCATTGTACCGCGTAAAATCCCCGCGTTACACAGAGTTTTACACTATTTCTAAGCCACCGATGCCAGACAGAAAATGTTTAGGGCACGTTATAATCAAACAGCCTAGCTAGCAGATATACTGGTGCTACTGAGGTAAAATGATGTGACGGCACATTGACTGCAGTATGACATCAGGGGTAATTGTACACCCTCTCTCTGATATTCTGTAACATATGCTTTCAGAACCAAATGACAGAAGGAGCCGGCTAGGTACGCTGTTACTGTGTTGAATGGATCTTACACCAGCCCAGGTATAGTTGTAAAGCCTTTCTACTGCATCCCCAGTGGCTGACCGAGTTACAATAAGGCCTATTGTACACAATGCAATCCATCTGTCTGGGAGCATAGCTGTCCCCAGTCCCAAGCAATTTGGAAGGCAAAGACAGTTCATTGAGGGACCCTGAATACATTAAATAGAGCTCCCTGTTGTGGGAAACTGGCTTGGTAACTTTTGAAATGCAACACTCATTGACAAACACTACGATGATGTGAACATGATGTCATCTCTCACTGCTCACTGAATCTTTGTTGTGATGCTGAGGTTATTTATACATAAGCGAAAAATGTGAAGTTATATCTTTCTATAATCTGTACTCTTAGTGAGCACTCCAATTCGGACACTAGGTTATGGCTGCTGTGTATAGAGTAGGGAGTTTTCGGAAATAAAATTTCATGTCAATAGGCGGAACAGGTTGTGGCACTTAAAACAGCACGACTCCCTAGATGACAGTTTCCTGTGCTATCCCTCATTAGCCAACAAAACGGAGGATATGCGGAGTTCAAGAATGCAGAATGGTTTCTGGTCCACGCCTTTAGCTAGGCTAAAGCTTTTTAGGGCAGGGCCTTGCGTGTCACTAAAAACATGCCAGAATACACACAACATGGATTTTCCATGCCAAAAAAAAAAAGAAATCTCAGCAATAGAGTATCATTTAACTGAACTAACCCAAGCTCTCTGACTGGGTAACTGGTTCTACCCTCTATGACTGCAAATCATAATGACACTGTGGAACTATGGGAAAACAACCTTCATATCGGTCTGCAGCAGATGAGCTGATGAGCTCAAGGCTGTTATGACTCAAGCCCTGTTGGAGAACAACAATATTTGTCCAACAATCTAATCTTACCACTACAAATCTTGTAAAGCTTTATGGAAGGTATTTGAAGGTAACAGAGATATTGATTGAGCTATTTAGCAACAGTCTTATCAACAAATCAACAGTACATACCCGAATCCTCTTTCAAACTGCTCCTCCTCTCTGCACCAGGCAGAGCGGCCTCCAGGTCTAGCTTCCCGAAGCGGAAGGCGTAGCCGTTTATCAACTTCCTGGGAGAGAGGCTGGCCGAGCCCCCAGAGGAGGAGCGCGCCCTGTGACCTTTGACCTGTGCGGCCTTGTTGGTCCTCTCCAGGGACTTGGAGCGCCGCTCGGCCCGGCTCTCAGCACTCCTCAGGCCTCTCTGGAGGTAGAGCAGAGGAGTGCTGGGCAGAGACGTTTCCCCACCCAGCCAGCCCCTGGCCCCTAGTCTGCGGGCCATGTGTTCCCTTGGTGTGGCCCGGGTGTCTGGGCTGCTGCCCGGCGTCACAGGGCCCTCTCTGGGGACTGGCTCAGGGCCCTCCTCCAGGATGGACTCGGAGCTGGAGCCCAGGTTCATGGGGTTCTGCAGGGCCTCCATGTAAGATTTCCTGAAAAGTCTCCTGGCCTCAAAGCCAGAGTCCCTGGGGTTGCGCCGGCGGGGGCCTGGGTTACTGAGATCAGTGCTGAAAGACAAAGACCTGGTGCCTACTCCCCTCTCTCTACCACCTCCAGCGCCATCGCCATTCTGCTCCTCCCTCTGTGTCAGTCTGCCCTCTCCAGAGAGCCGGCCTGTGCTAGTGCTGGTGGGAACAGCGAGAGGCGCTTGGAGGCCCTGGCTCTCCAACATGTCGAGGCCTGTGCTCTGCGGGGCCTTGGCGCTGCTGGGGTCCATGCGAGGCCTGCTGAGCGAGGCAGGCTCGGGGAAGGGGGAGTCTGCGCCCTGGGAGTGCAGGGACTCTCTGGAGCTGCGGTGGCTGTCCAGGGTCCCCGTGGAGCCGCTGGTGCTGCAGGCGCTCAGCTGGCCCCGGAAGCCGCCTCCGCTGCGGCGCGCCTGGAGGATGGCGTCGGCCGTGCTGCTGACAAACAGAGGGTTGACCACGTTCTTCCACGGCGTCCGATACACGGCCGTGCCGGTGGTGAGCAGGCAGTTTTGCAGGTGGTGCAGGTTGCGGTCACGCGTCACATTCTGCAGGAAATCAGCAGTGAAGACGCTGCCGTACATGCTCTCGGCGACGGGGATCTCCGCGATGGCCTGCCCGCTGAGCGACAGGCATTTTATCACCAGCTTGGCGGCCTTGCGGCCCAGAGGAACCACCTGCAGGTAGAAGTCTCCCTGCTTCAGGCGCACCTTGTGCAGCGGGGCGAGCTGCAGGACCACCTTCTCGTGGATGCAGAGGGGCCAGCCCTCATGGTAGAACAGCAGGCCTCGGAACCGCACCTTAAAAACAGAGACACGATCCCGACAGTCACTCCCAACACCCATACATATCATGGAAGACATGGTGTTTTAATAGGCACCCCAGACATTTTTGTGCGTGTGAACATGGTCATTAACCTTCATGTTTTCAGGGAACCCTATTGAATGAAGCACGACTGTCTGTCAGGCATCCTTTTAACAAGGCGATGTTTCCCGACACTGGGACAGGGGGGCTTGTCTTATCAGGCCTGCTGCCCTAGCAACTCCAACACAAACGTTGACACCATACAACAACAGGACCTCAGAGCAGATAGACAGAGCCCAAGGGCTGTCTTCTGTCGTCTCTATGGCTTTCTGTGAAAGTAAAGGGGCCAGCAATGAGAAATGAGTCTTTCACTGAAGACTCTCCTGTTCCTGGGGGCACAAGGACTGTCCTGCCCAGCAAGCCAGTTTCTTGGGCAAGGCTGCAGTGAGATGTTTCGCTGTACGGCTATAATCACAGTGTAATCACAGGATGGATGAATACAGGGGGCTAAGGTTTCAGGTCTTTTGGTCATGACCCGCAGCAATCAAAGCCTTTGGGAGCCACTATTGCATTTCAGTATAGACCCAAGAGCCTATGGCAGCCTTTCAAACAGACCACAGTCTCTGACTGTTTCCCTATTCAGACTAGAATGGTTGGCTTTCAGCTTGGGTTTTTTTCTGAGCAATGATCAACTCTGTCCCTGTTTGTTGTTTAACCCCCCCTCCCCCCATCCCACAACCCGCTGCCCTTTCCCTGATGCTTTTTTTCTTTTTTTTACCAGAGCGACTGAAGGTGACCCAGGAGGGTTTTAAGAAGTCACATTTTAACATCTCTTTGACTGAGCCTAGCAGGAGACTCAACAGGGTAGGAACGGGCAAATCCCTCTCTGGACTGAGTCTTAATAGAAACGTGTGAGCCTCTCACAGCAGGTGTTCTTGACTCATTTTATTTGTCCTCAGACAAGCCCCTCCGTCTATAGGCACTCACACAGGTCTCCTGTTGGATGGTCTGCAGGATCCTCTTGGCAGGAAGCAGGAAGTCGATGAAGCAGCGGAGTCCGTCGCCCCGGTACTGTCTCTCCACCACACTGAAGAGCTGCCACAGGACGGTGGCAGCAGTGGTGCTGAAGGGAGGGTAGAGGGCAGAGAGGGTGCTCTGGATACAGCTGTCTAAAGACTCCGAGTCCTGAGAGGGAAAGACACACACAGAGATAGGCAGAGTTACAATGTACAAGGATATACTGATATTAACAATGTTATGTAGGTATGCGAGTGGAAAATTGCACAAGGCCAGTATGTTATCTATTCAAAGTTGTTTTTTCGGAGGGGGGTGGGGGGGGCTATGGCTTAGCTTAAAAGGGAACAGTTTGAATCTTTCTAGACAAAACAAAGTCATGTGATAAACAATAAACCATCATCCACCAATTCCACAAATATTATCCGGGCCAATGTGTCCACGCCCTATTTTCTTTTTGTGTGTGTTATGTTCTGTATAATAAAGCCCGTATACATACGTGGTTAAGCTTGTAAATAACACACACGCCTAGAACACACACACACAGACACAAAGACACACACACACACACACACAAACACAAAGTTGGGATACCAAAGGGCCACAGGAAACAGTTGCCATGAAAGTCTTTCCATAAAAGAGAGAGAGAGGGGAAACACCTGTGCTAGGTGACGACACAGGCGGCGCACACAAACAGCAGAGTTGGAAAGTCCTGACTGGGCTCCAGCGGTTTTTCCTGGTCAACCACGGTGTAACCAAACCCTCCGACAACAACAGAGTCCCTAATACTATATCTGACCCTTACTAGCCCTGACCCCACAGTGTCCCTAACAGGACACGTGTCATGTCCTACACAGTGTAAAACACGCCATTACAACTAGCCCATGGCTGAGGTGTCCGGATGAGAGTGACCTGCTCTAACAGCCATGTTCATGGCTTAGTGCGTGACCTTTCCAGCCGCCTACAACCAAAGTCCCAACATCTCCCACGCTGCCGCTCCTTCCCCAATGGAACAGTGGAACACAGACATCAGACTCTGATAACCGCACAGATAGGACTGCTCGGGAAAGTACAGGACAGAAAAAACAACAGAAAACCCATTAGTGGAAGCCGGGGCAGCTGACAGCGCTGTATTACTGCGGTATCTTGTGAGAGACATTATTTACTGTTGTGCTGAACGTCAGCATTTTATACACGGAGAGCGACTTGGTACGAGTGCATTATTTACGTTTGCTTATTGTTGGCCTGTCCTACTAAATGTGTGCTGTCGAGCACCACCAATCAGAGGAGACTAAACGGAGTGAATTGGAACACTTGCCACGGCCGCACTACAAGGCGTCCATTGTGGCCGCTGCATCCCTAAGTGCTACGTACAGTAGGGCTGCCATGAAACTAACCGCCCACCTCCATTAGCAGACAGCTTCTTAGTGGGACCAACAACGACTCTGGGCATTAGTCACTCTTGAAACAGGGAGGGGAAGAATAACATGGCATTTATTGGAGGAAAGCTAACAATGGGAGGAAAGCCATCACTTGGTGGTTTGGAAGGGCACACGGAGCAGCTCTATAGGATTCCCAAGGGCAAGAAAATGGTGGTAAAAGACGAAAAGGAGTGTTTTGAAAGTTAATATATCAGCAACACAGAGATGTTTTGTTAGAGCTCTATTATAAATCAACTGCTCATTCAAACCAGTTCCACAGGCCTATTCCACCAGAGGTCCCAACCTATGAAGAGGCCGAGCCCAAACAATAGATACTTGGAATATTTACAATCTCAACTGAGACAAGTATTTACAATAGATACAAGCGGTCAACAGAACAATGATTGAAATCCCTGAAAGCCATTATCAGCCAGGGAGGATTTGGTATGGAATTAAGTCTCGGACATCATTCAGAACAGATTGGGGCATATTTCCCATTCATGATGCCAGGTATTCATAACAATAAGGTATATAGAGGTGGAAAACTGGGCTGCTGATTAACGGCTTAAGGATCCAGGTGGAACGCCGTTGTCTTTGAGCTCGGTGAAACAGCTGTTCCTGAGGCAGGTAGAACAAACAAGGCTCTACTGAACTACGCAGGTGTCCCGTTAGCAAGCTGCCAGTCTCATTGTTGTGGCTCCTTTGAGTTGGGAAGCAAAACAAAACAAAAAACGTTCCCAGATCATTTTTGATGAAATAAAAAAAAGACAGCTGAACAACCTGTTGACATGAGTTTCAAATATGTAAGAGAATAAAAAAAACAGATTTTCTATTCTTATGCTCCTCCTATACTGAAAGATGTCTCACCCTGCATCCAGCAAAAATATCTGTGCTAGAGGGCAAAGCATAGTGGAAGAAAGAGGAAGAGAGAGAGAGGGAGAGAGAGAGAGAGATAGCCACAGACCCATTTAGTGGGTCAGGGACACAAAAGGAGCTGCGCACCAGGCCTCCAGTGGAGCATGAAGCCACCAGGGGTGAGCAACAGGAGAGCCCTGGAGCCCCCATACAGACAGCTCACTAACCTGCCACCTACCAGCCACTAGCAGGCTCCAGTGTTGCGGGCACGCACGGGCCACAGGTTTCTCAGACCTGCTCTGCCGACAGATGTATCACGAGAGGCATAGTGATACCTTCATGTCTAAAACCTGCAGTTTGGTCCTTGTTTTGAATCCCTTCTCCTAACACGGCGGGGAAGAATGGGATAGGGGTCAAAGAGGTGGCTAGAGGGTTAGTGGTAAAGGGAGGTGGGGGTAGAGAGTGAGGGTGGGGGCGTGGGGGGGGTTGATAGTGTTTTGTCCAAGCTTGGTGGGAGGTCTTCAGATAGATAATGACCCAAATAGAGAGATACCTCCATTAAATCTAAATCAATCACTGGGGGATATGCACAACTATAATCCATAATCCAATAACACCTCCAGTTTGATAGTGTTTGACCACAACAAACAAAATGCCTTCCAAGTATATAAAAAAACACACATGCACACTTCAGCAGATAACGGCAAATCATTATTTGAGTGTAAAAGGCACCGTTATCTCAGCTGATAAGCCACTTAAAGCCACAGCTATTGTGCGTAAATCACCAGCCAGAATTGACAACAGCCTGTGCGGCAGGTAGCATAAGACTAACACAGTGATGGAGGAGCTGGCCCTATCCACCTTGCATCAATGGCTACTGTAAACACACAAAATAAATAAGTAAGATAACGATATGATAGGTATGCAAAATGTAGTTAGAGTAAGCAAAGCTTTCTAAGCTGGGAGCAATACATGTACAAGTGGTTGTAAGTTGGTGGGTTGGCTTGGGTTTAGAATAAAAAGGACTCCGTATGTAACAGCCATAAAAATCATGTTGTGCAGGGACTTGATTCATATTCTCAGGCTGATAATGACTTTATCCTGCAGGATATAAACACCGTGGGACAGGATATTGTTCCTGAGCATCCAGTGACACCTCCTTCACCCTATGGGAAGTTACATCACTGGGCATTGTACTTTGTATAATATGCAATCTCTGCTATCTAATACATTCTGGGGCCGCTACCGATACTTACATTTAAGCGCATACTATTTTAATTGAAGCAGGCGTTAGTGTGTATTCCCTTCAGAAATACAATCACAATAGGCATGCCTCTTAGAGGACATGCAAACACATACTTTGAGCAGGTCATTAGTCTGAAGTATTACACATCCTCATATCATAACATTGTCCAAAAATAACGGAGCACAAAGGGACAAAGAAGGTTGTGTGTTCACGATATATTCACAGAATACCTGCTCTACAAAACAAAGTAAAACTCATTATTAAAAGAGAAAACAACGTTCTGTCCTGCATGGCATAGCAACCTCAGCATGTAATGTACACCACTGACTCCTGAGGAAGGTTAGTTTGCCCCCTTCAATGTGTAGATAGTGTGTAACCTAAAACGAGTAAGCTTCAAAACAAAGATAAAAGAACACCAGCGACTGTGTATGTGTAAAATAAAGGACACTCTTCTTAAAATGTGGTGGGATCCACAGACAACATCTGAAACCTGGACAGAAATGGCCAAATGAAAAGTCAATGGGGAGCTACACCTCAAATACAAAGAAAGGATTGGTTCAACGGAGGCAAATGGTTAGGCTGTGACAATTAAAAAAAAACAACAACAACATTGTAAGACATTTCAAATGACTTCACTCAGCCCAACATGGTTAAAAAAAACATATTGAAGTGAATTGTTTCCAGCTCCTTACCTTAATGCTCAAGTAGTTGTCAACACTCCGGGATTTTGCTCGGGAGTGCATTTTGCTCAGTGAAAGCATTCAGGCATGAGAAAAAGTCCCAAACATAAATAAATACTTGAGTGACATCAACCACAAAACATAGAATCCAATTTGGAATCCAGTCTTTTCAGTGCCGGGGCATCCACTTTCCCATTGGTCTGGCAGCTTTGCCTTTCTCTGCATGTCTCTCTCTCTCTCTCTCTCTCTCTCTGTCCTATGGTTCAGGGCAGCCTGAGTAGACTAAACTCCAGCCTGAGCGTCAGAGAGGCAGTGCACTGCGTTCCCCGCCACCGCTGTCTCTCTCTCCCTCTCTCTCTCTCTCTCTTCTCCCACTAACAAAACCAAACCACCCCCGCCCCTCGGCCATGCTACTGGAGCCTCTCCCAGCACGATAATGCATACTGATGCAACTTCCCTCACCGTTCAGACAACACATTACCTGACTTGCATGCACACGCACGCACACACACATATAGATGAACACACACACACATAAATACCCCCATTTTCTCCAAATGCACCCCCCCACCCCCGCCTCTCTACTCAGCAGGGGTAAAACTCTGACTAACTTTACTACACACCCCCTCCTGACCCCTGACACCCCCACCTCTACCTCACCCCCTCCTCCTCCTCCTCCCTCTTTGTCCTGCCAATACAAATGGACTAAGGTTTCAGCTTATTCTGCTGCTTTTCAAAAGGAGGGCTAGAAAAGAGAAAAGAAGAAATCAGCATAGCATTGACGGTTGAGGTCAGCCACCACAATGGTGTTCCCTTCAATCTTGTCAGGGGGAATCCCTAATCCTTAAACTGGTCCTGACACACCAATGACATATGTAGGCCACTCTCCTGTTGAAGGCGGCAGAGGTGATATGTTCAGAACAGATTACCTTAAAAAAACCTCTAATCATTTAAATGGCTTTTGATTCAAACGTATAGCTTGAAAATGTACACTTCTCAAGCTGCGACAATACCTCCACTACATGAACTTGTTATCGGCATATCCTAAGAGCATAATCTGACATTCAGCAGGAGAAGAAAGCTTGTTTACAGTTTGAGATGGAATGTGGTGAATGACAGTGTGTCAAGGTGCACATCACAAGGGCATTCCTATCTCTCTAGCCCATCCAGAAACCTAAACATAGGAAATCCTTGTTTAGGAGAGCATGGGCTGTGAGAATGGGAGCTTTGTGTGAAAATGTGAAGATCATATTAATCTGCCCTATGTAAGCAGAGAGGTTAGTGAGGATGGCTAATAAGGTTGGGTAATATTTGGAAAGGCCACTTGTGTTCTTTTCAGACAGCATTAGTCACAGACAGCACAATGATCCCGAGCACGTAAACATCAGTCAGGCTCTTCGACAGTCACACTGAGGTCTATTCATTCGGCCATTACCTGGGCCCACACCAGCACACAGTCTTACTTGGCAGTAGCATGAAGGTTATACAATGCCGATCAATTTGATTAAGCTCCTACACTTATACCAGAACATTTATGTCTGTAAATGTCCGGGTTTAAAAAAGAATGAGAGGAGGAAAAACATAACTACATTCAAATGTTTTATACCATCCGTATCATAATTTTGGAAATGAAACAAGTTCCCATGTCCTTCCACCAGAAATAGGGGGCAATAAATTAGAAGCACCCCCCCCCCTTCCCATGGCCCTCCTATCAGTCTAATGTTGCCCTGTGTCTGCTCTCTCTGAAAAGATGTGGCGTGGAGACAGTATTTAGCTCTGTTATGTCCACTAGAGGAGGCCCATGGCTCCTGTTGATTTAAGAGCTTGTCTTCCTGAACTTGGACACACCGTATATAACTAAGGCCGCGTCATTTCTCTGCAGTCCAATGTGATAAAAAAAAAAAAAAGGCATTTTCTAAATATTTGACTTTTTTTATTGGCATTCTGTTTTTATATTCGTAAATTAACGTTTTTGGTGCGTGCTTTGAATGAGTTTAGATTTTGCTGAACAGTAATACAAATTAATACTTTTTCCACAGTGGATCCCAGTTTCAATTATATTATGCCACACACATTAAGTTGTTTTGGTGTTTTTATGCATTTTGGGGGTTTTAAATAGCCCAAATTAGACTGGCTTCTCGTAAACAATATTTATGCAATCAGATAGTGCGGTCCCAGGATGGCCTACAATCTGACAGAGCAATAATGAGGACAAATAAGACAGATGTAACTGGACAAACACAAACTGATATCTTTCCCAATCATACATTTATAGTTACTACACTCGGACATTAGTATCTAGATGTTTTTACAACATGATTAAATTCTGTAAGATATCAGAAGATGAACAAGCAAGATGGAATATAGCCATCCAACCCATGCTACTGGAAATTAATGAGGGTCATTTAGTTGTTGGTTAGTCAGCGAGTAGTCATCACAGTTTAAAAAGCCACAATTACCAGTGTTGCACCCCCTACAAACCACCAAACACACACACACATGCACAAGCACACACACACACAAACACACACACACACACTCACCCAACTGTGGAATGTAGCACCCTGGTCCCACCTCAGTTACCAGCCACACAGTGCCACACAGGCCACCCAATTCTCATTATAATGAAGACTCAACTTTCAGTCAGCCTCTCCCACTTTCTCGCAAGAGCTACAATCAGCTAATGTACTTAAGCAGATACACCGCAACTATATAGTATATAACAACGTTCATATTTTCACAGTTCAAATTACGTTGTTTGGCACAGTGTTAAAGATGTATCGTTTTATTATCTTATACATAGTATCTATAATGCTGGTCATCTTCTACGAGTAGTACATCTAGAGTGGTAGTAATATGTTTCTTTCACAGTTCACTAGTCGAGATAACCCATACCACAACAGTGTCTCGGATTACACAGCTCAAATTTTCAGTATTCCGCAGGACGGAATTAGGATGACATTTGTATGAGAATTTATCGTCAAAGTTATCAGACATAAAACTATCCAACAAGAGATCAACAAATGTTCAGATTAAATAATGACCTAAAAACAAACATGTTTAGGAGAATACTTACAGGCCCAGTTTTCAGACAAAGTGGCAGTCAAGCATGAACCAGGCTGACTGCACAGTGAGTTACCAGCAGCCTGCCAGTCCACCTCACATGGCCTTGAGAACACACACCCCGCACCAGTGTCCGGGACTGAGACACTGGGCCACCACTCCACTCTATTCCTCCCACCCACGGCCAGCAGTCAAGGAGTCAAATCCACTTAAGACGTGGGAAGGGCTGCACGTCCAACTTCTGATAAGATAGCGCAGAATAAAAAGGGCCGTGGAGCTCAAGAATTCTCCCGCAAGACTCTACTTGGAGCTGTACTCCTCAGACACTTTAGCGCTGGTGTGTATTTTGGGTTCAGAGATCCCCAACTTGATGACCTCGTAGAACAAACGCACACAGCTATACAAATAGCAAACACAGCCACATGCACGGGCGCAGCATCCACACACACACTCACACATACCCGCGCAGCTAAGTGCATCCAAATATCGTATAAATTCAAATCAGATCCAACATTTTTGTAGTCAAGAAAAAGCCTCAGGCAACATCACAGCCCCTCCAGGGAGGACAGCTGTTCCAGGACCAGGCTGAACACACCCAACATGCTTTTTATTGAGGAAGAGGGTGCCACCTGTCGTAGCCCCTTAATGTACCCCAGACCCCTGTTGTTTGAACGTCTCAACTCCAACACAAAAGCCACTGTTTTCTCCCAAGCAGGCGAGCACAGGTGGCTGGAGGGGGCAAGGTTGAGTTACAGCAGTAGCTTTCACACTGCAAATCATTGGCACTGGAGCTCTCAATGGGAATCATGGACATTATACTTGTGGCCTGCCTAGCGCAATAACTTGCCCGTAGTTGGCAGTTTGAATCTTCTGTAAAGGACATCACGTGAAGTGGTAAAGGCTAATATGAAAAGGTCTATCCTTGTTCAGAAGGGTGTGGTTGATCAAATTCTAGCACCCAGGGCACAGAGCTCAAATGCAGAATTGTATAAATCAGCACAACAATGGATCTCTTTATACTAATAAACGTTTAGTAAACAGGAGGGATGTTTGCAAGCCTGTATCAGCTGAATTAATGTTCTTTACGGCCAACGTTATCAAACCTCAAGTGTGTAAACCATTTGGTTGGAAAGCTGATAACATCCATGACCCTTAGTCCAATAATATCCCACTTACTCACTTATCTTAACCTGATCAAATTCTGAGTAACCATTCAGTCATAGACAGTAATAGTTAAAACTATGGTTCAGAACCTTATATTCAAAAGAATCAACATATCAAAAACTGACTTAACCTTTAAAATCTTTGAGCTAACAGAGAATATTTTTTTAAACACATGACAAATAAGTTAAGAACATTGAAAGTGCTATATACAGAAGGTAGCAGTGCTTACTTTATATAGAGCTCAAAACTCAGGGAAGTTAAACTGTTCCTTTCTATCCCTACAGAAATAGCAGCTCACCAATAAGAGTTGATGCTAGGAACCTTAACAGTCTGCCCTGACAGACTAAATCTGCTAACTAATCTGTCTGTCTCAAAACAGTTCAATCATTAAAAAAAATGACACTCACCTTATTCTTTCAGCCTGCTTTGAAGTGTCAGCTTAAAACAATACATGGAGGGAGTGTTAGCCTCTGCTGGCTACGGCTAAGCTGACAGCTGTCTAACCAGAGAGAAGCAGCCCCTGAGTCCTGGGGGAACCTGACGTGTTCTATCAACCGCAATACTTTGTGTGCCGAGCATAATCACCATCAGGAGTCTGGGCCAACGTTTCCAAGCCCCTGCAGGCAGCACAGTGCCTTGGTGGGGTGTAGCCCAGTGGTCTAATCTTTTCCCATCTCCCCATGTGTGTACACTGCAACCCCCCTCTAACTAAACACATCAACAGGAAGTTAGCTAGCCCACTCCACTTTACCTTAGCCTTGAAGTCGGATGAGTTACAGGCAGTTGTAAATGCAGAATGATTAAGACAGACCAAAAAAATATTGAAAAAAAGCAACACAACTATACTTCCAATTTTTGATGCATCGTTAAATCAATTTACCAGTTCCAGAAGTACACATAGAAAACCAAGTATTTGTAGAAAAAGTGCTCTACAACAGGAACGCACACTACTGTAATCCGAAATAAACAGGCAGAACTCATCAGAGGGCCAAATGCCCCCTGGTTTTACCTGATATCAGTTTGCATTGGCACATTACAAGAATCCCTCAGCACACACCTACAGGTGTGCATTCCACACCAGAAAGGAGCAATGTGGAAGCCCCTCCTCTGAGTCAATAAAACCCAAAGTGTTTTTTAGGCCAATTTTTAAGCCATTCTGCTCGCCGTAGAGGGTGAGCCGTTAGAATTAGATGTTTTGATTGTACTTGATTGTTTAATCTGAATTTATATATATATATATATATATATATAAAAACACACACACACACTAATCCAATCCAATTCACACAGGAAGAATATGGAGCTCCAAGCATGCCATTCATCTGTGCTAAGATTAAGGGGAGCAGGATGAGGAGATAATCGTAGGTCTGAACAGTACACCTGGTCTTTCCTCACTCTTTAATCTGTGAAGGAAGGGCCAAAAATTAGAGGCCCTTTCATGGATCCCTTGTCTTGGACAAAGTGCCATTGGCGTGTAAACATTACCACAAATGAATCACTGGCAGTCAAAGTGAACACAAGCATGTGATCCGAGATGAAATGATTAGGCTTCTGCGATCGCGACTGGCCTGGCCAGCTGATGCTAAATTGATGCTTAAGGCATAAGGGAAGTAATAAAATTTACTTTTGTGACTTTTGTGTACTTATAACTACCTCCCTTTTTCACATCTATCAAAGTCATCAAGGCAAAGTAATAACAGGGGTGGTCCAGTGAATCCCTCATTACAAGACATAGCTTAAGCCTAACAGTGGGTCTCTGAAAAGTCAAGAAGTTCAGGTTCAGTGTAGGCACAAGCTTTACTTCAAATACACCAAAGATGTGTATTATCACCATACTGAGACTGAAGATGAGACAACAATGAAAAAGACAACATCATAGTAGACTTAACATGTCACAAGTATTCGTTGTCATGTGGCAAAACAACAGAATCCCCCCCCCCCAAAGGCTACAGTATGACAAGATAATTGGTCTGTTTTTTTATGAGATTGCACAGTTACCGCTATCTACTCGTTTCCAGTAAGGCTTAGATGTGAAAGGCATCATGGGACTTGCTCCTCTACACTTGACCCTGCATCTCTGAGACTTATGGCACATCTGTACAGAGAGAGATAGGGAGGGTGAGGTGTTTCCTGTTTCCATCGGTTTAATTACACCCGTCTCTGGAGGCTGGACCGTTTAAGGCAGAAGAATTGAGAGTGAGCAATCACCTCCTCTGTAAAAAATAAACTTCACAAAAACAAAACGACAAAACTATTATTTTAACACTTTGCACTTTTAACACCACATCATGTGGTGTTTAATAACACAACATATACTGAAGACATGTTAGACTTGATGAAACTAGATGAAGATATTTTTTATTATTATATGTTCCATTTGTCACATGTATAGCAGTTTCAGGTTATAACAATTGTTCTGTAGAATAAATGCTTATTATGGAGCTATTTATGTTTAGAGTTTCCCCTTTGGTCTAAAAAAGGCAAAGTAAACAAAAACTTAGCTTCAGGTGAAAGATAAATACGGTTTGGGTTAAGCAATCTGGTGTTAAGGTCAAGAGCAACTGCTTTTGTATAAATAAGGTTGTTTGTCAGCTGTTATCAGTATAATGATTTCTTCCTGTTTAAACAGTGTTTGAGATAGATGCATCAAGTTTTCGGGCAATTTTAAGATTCTGAGTTGGAGGAGAGTTTTAAGAGATTAAAATTTTATATATTGCATAATTTCTATAAATTTAGCATGGTAAGATAAAACTACCTGTAACGCAAAAAGTTAAATCTGCAACCACTTCTCTAGCGGTCAGTACTAAATACTAATAAGAAACATTTTCAAAACAAACCGAAAGAAACTTATTTCATCAGTTTTTTTTTAATTTTGCATGCTTGTATTAACTTTTCAGATTTTCATTCTTTTGCAGTGGTAAAAACATACGAGCAAGCAAAAACTCCATAATCCAACTTTCAGTCTCTTTCGGACAAACGTAGGATAACATGACTCAATTGGACAGCCCAGTTTTGTAATCAGCATTTAGTCTGTCAATTAGTATGCAGAGAAGGGCAGGCGGGTTGAGAGTGAGGCAGGCAGGCAGGGAGGGATGAAGATGAAGAGAGTAGCTGGAAGACCAAACTCCCCGACTGAGCTCCCTTTATCAACCAGCACACATTGCTTGGCAACCACACCATTAAGCAGGGAACGTGTAAAGTGGTCTGGCGACTGTTTTTGTTTTGTCTCTCCTTTGTTGTCTCAGTCATTGTGTTAATTGCGTACTATTAATAAAAAAAGAGATTTTGGAGAATGGGTTCTCAAGTCAGACTGAAGTGCATAGCTTGCCAAGAAACAACAGAAGAGTTGAAAACAAAACTAGGACAGGATAGGTGCTATATATACCAGCAACAGCTATATCTTTTGGACCCATAAAGAACTTCTCGGTGATAAGCCGACTTTGTCCTCTGTTGTAAAACGTCTGCCGTAAACCACATTGGCAGTATTGACACCACCAGCAGAGGAAGGTTACACATTGCATGAAACTGAGTGCATGCATTTATTGTATGAACTGACTCACGACGCCTCCCTAAATATATTGAATTACCACTGTGTATAAATGGATTACTTAGTTAATTACAATCTTACGATCAAATCAAATAGGGCTTGGAGATAACCTATGAGGAGTCCACTATGGCGCAGGACACGTTCTGGACACCCTATGGGCTGTGGCATGCACTTAGGTCAAAGGGTAATCTCTGCAGAGAATAACCCAGCAGGATCAGCATGAGCAAACTAAAGAGATGACACTACAAACCAGATTCAATCTCTCTGTCTTTCATTTACAACCAACAATATTCTTTTAAGTAAGACTGCTGTTGTTGTTCTAAGATAAAACGGTATTTTGAATTAGGACACAATGCACAGTCTTCCTCTCTGGTGGGAGGCTTGCATCTTAGAATTAGTGAACCATTTCCCTCCAGATTCAACTCCAGAGCTTGGGGCTTAATCAAGTGGAAATGGAGAATAGGGAGAGTGGGGGTGGCCTTGGTAGAATGGGGCAATTGTTCGAGAGAGCTGCATGCTGAGTGGGCTTTGATGTCTCTCTGAGGGGTAATGCTGAGACTTTACAGTAGCATTTTGATCAGATTATTACTATGATAGCAAAAAATTGTTTGCAGTTGTGATACATGTAGCAAAGGGCAGTCTTATGGCCTTGCAGGGCTTCACTGGAGCAGACCAATTAAGTCTTGAAATATATTCAGAATCTAACGTGCTTCTGCTGATACTTCACAAATGTATGTTTTATTGCTTTTGTGTTATTTTGTGTTAGACATTTGTGATCTCTCTCTCTCTCTCTCTCTTTCTCTCTCTCTCTCTCTGATTCCCTTCCCCCCAACACACACACACACAAACAATCTTTGCCCAACGTCCCCACAATATCAATATCCAATAGAGATTCCTCTCAGTTAGCCTCATGTCTATACAAGCCGGCAAGCTCCTACTGATCTATTGTGTAGCAAAGCCTTTCTCATGCATGTCTTGAATGAAAGCCAGCGTATCGATGGGATGAGGATAATCACGTTTTCCATAGAGTGATTAAGCTGCACTAAATAAGCCACAAGAAAAAGTTGCCCGAAACATAATTATGGTATTACAAGTAGGTAAAATGTTAAAGGTGTTTTTACTGCAAACACATTGTAGCCTAATAAGCTTCTTTTATTTTTATTTTTTTGCTTTAACCTTTATTGTGAAATAACAAAAGTTTAGATTTTCAAAAGAATTGTAAGACAACGCAATATAGCTGTACTAACAATCCCAAAGAAATTCCCACCTGTGGATTTGCAAGTAGCTCACATGTCTCTGTTTGGTTCTTCTGCAGGTGCCTGGATGTGGCCAAGATTGCTATGCTTCAGTCTCCAGTAAAACTTGATTTCGCCAATTGTCCGTCCCTCTTAAAAGTTACACAGGCCGGTACGCAAATTTCAGTAGTAGCTTAGCCGACTTGGAGGTGCCATATCGTATCAGTAGTATCATCCTAATGATAGCGATTGCAAAACCTAAAGCACTGTAGCCGAGCGTAGGCAAGTTATCTCGAAAATCACCATAGTTGTCAATGTCATAGGCGGTTCCTCTAAGCCCATTTGAATCGGCCTACCCCTCCCTTTCCCGACGCTGCCATTGTTAGTCACAGAGTCGGGTCTGCGTCCGATTTAGCCCTTGCTCATATATCCAAACTACTGTGATGTGGTTGAAGTTGCGCTAACTATGTAAACAATCACATATCCTACATATATTGCAAACATAACATACTAACTAGGTGTAAACGTGAATTAACAAGATGAAAGCAAAAGCTAAAATGTGGAGTATTACCTTACGCACAGGTTATGTCGTTCTATAGGTCAACAAAAATGGGTTGAGGACTCTTCCCATCTTGTCGAAGTACCGACATCAACCGGGAGTCTGGACAGTTTTAATTGGGCCTGAAATCTGTACATGCCTTTGGGAAGCTAACCTTTGAGATAGATAATGAAAATCAAGAACACATAGGCAATGTTGGGGAGTAATGAACTACTACATGTAATTAAACTAGTAGCATTTTGCAGTAGCTTGCTAATAGTTCAACTACATTCATAATTGCTCAGCGATTCAAGTAGTAAAACATGTTTGTGCCATTTTCTTGTGTAGTTAACTACTGAAATGACAAACTATGTTTTAGCTGTTGCCAGATAACACAAAATTCAGATTTGGTTACAACAACAAAAAATACATAGGCCTAGCATTCCTTGCCATTTTGTCCTTGTGAAAAGCCCAGGTGGATTTTGTTTTCTTAAGACTCCATTCCTAATGGATTGTCAGTGCACCTGTGATTCGGCTACAGTTCTGAATGTTTTTAATATTTTGGGTGTCAATTAGTCTTGTATTGATTAATGTTATGTATTTACTAATGTTGTGAGAAGTTGTTACATGCTATTTTAGAAGTTACCTGGCTAACTGAGAAATCCTACTTGGTGCAATACCCCCACCTGGACTCTAGGTTCTGGAAGGCAGGTGTCTGACTGATGGACATTGTATACAAAACCAAAGCTGACATTTCTTGCACTTTCTCAGGAATAGCGGGATTTTATATTTTTGGGGTTTATGTATGACCTGTGAACAAGTGGGCACTTTCATTTTTGTGGGCGCAATTTCAATAGGTCTACAGAAAAAGTTCCTTATTTAGAAATAATTATGTTGATGCTTTATACTCCAAAATCCAATGCGCCAACTTTCTTTTGCTTTGACAGAATAAATGGAAATGTGTGCCTGGCCATGTGTTGTAGTAAATCGGGGTTTTGGTCACTTGTGCCTGTGTAGTATACTAACATCTTAAGCGGAACTTTCTAAAATGTATTGTTTCGGTTTCAGTCTACAGTATACAGTTAGGCCTATGTACTCATTGAGAATATAGTATATAGTATTTAAGTAAGTGCTCCCAATATAGCCATTGGAAAGATTTGGAATGATTCGTTAAGGGACATATAATTCCAGTGGGAGTGAGAGTTGATCTTCCTATTTGTGTTCTGCTATAATTCTAAGTACAGTTTTGCTATAAGTCACCTACATTTATTAGTTTTGAAGTAGAAAATGCAATAAAACAAATTGACTAGATAGGCTTTATTAAAATATATAAAAGACAAAATACATATGCATAATAATAGTCCATGATCAAATATGCATACAGTTTAATTATACAGTAAAATGTATTATATATAGCTTTATATATATTTATATATATACCGAGACATTTTTGCATTAAAACTGGCAGTGGTGATTTCATATTTCGTTTTCCAATATAAAAAGCCTACGGTCCACAGCAGGGTTCCGAGAGGAAGTAGCCTTTTGAGAAAAGCTAAGGAGCAGCACCTTTACACCTGAGATCCATGGTTTAGAAAGCTCTTCCTTAACAACACACCTTCTATAACCAAAACTTCTGAGAACAGGAAACAGCATTAAGAAGGAGATTGGCAGCTTATCTGTATCCTTTTTCTGGAATTAAGTAGCAGGCAAAGTTGTCCACTGTAGAATCCATTGACCGGCAATTCTGAATTGTGCTGTCTTTAAGAATTACAACAGGCCTTCAGCAACTCCCTACAATCCAATATCCACATGGACAAAATTCCACCAGTAGGTCTGATCTCAGGATAGGTCAGGAAAACTAGCAGCCTAGCCACACATCGAGCTGGGGGAAAGATCCTTGACAGTAGTGGAAGTGGAGACATTCCCAAAGGGTGTGGTTGGTCCTGTGAGGCCTCAGTCTCAGCGCCCTGAACGCGGTCATGTCTGGTGGTAGTGGTGGTAGTGGTGGTGGTGATGGTGTTCGTGGTGATGGTGGTGCTCGTGGCGCTGCACTAGAGGAACCACAATGCCCGGGCTGCCAGGCGACCCAGACACTTTCTCCCTCTCCAGCACAGGCAGGACGGGGGGCCCCGCGGGGTGATGCGGCTGGGAATGGGGGTGGGAGTGGGGCGACAGGGGCGTTTTGGAGGGAGAGAGGGCCTCCCTGGCTTTAGCCCGTAGCCGTTTGCTGTGGCTGTGCTGCAGGGGGTGTTGGTGGTGGCCTGAAGGCTGGGGCTGGGACTGGTGGGGGAGGTGGTACACATCCTGGCCCCCATGGCCTGTCGAGTTACCACTGGGCAGCATGCTCTGCGCTGGTGGGTAGTAGCCGTGACATTTACTGGGCTTGCCACCTCCCATGCTCCCATTATTCCCACCGCCTCCCTTGTACATTCCTTTGGGGGACTTGAGGAACTGCGTGCTCTTCCCTCTGGTCTCTGTCGGGGTGTAGTGATCGCTGATGACCTGCGAGCGGCGCTGGTGAGCTGCGTGGGCTTCTGGCTCCTGGGAGCGCGAGCGGCTCTGGGACTGGTGGTGAGAGCTGCGACCCTGGGCCGCCTGAGGGGGAGGGGGAGGGGTGGTGGATCCTGCAGAATGGAGGTCCACAAGTGTTATTCAACGAGGTTCATCTCCTATTCTAGCACTCATTTTAATATGTGTTTATGGGACAGGCCATGCACTTCACATAGCTATTGTTGGTATTAGTAGTCTTGGACAGCTATAGTTATCAGTATATCAGCATATCAGTGAACTCAATGTTGGCAGTCAGAAGTTAACAACAGAAGATTGTTATGCTGTCCATACAGTGTGACTACGGTATAGTTTAGGGTGGTTGACGGGGAAGAAGTCAGTGTACCGGGTTTAACGAGCGCCCAAAGTGAACTCAGTGCGTGGTCTTCCTAACCAATGATTTGGTTGAGCATGCACTTTCATTGCACCCAACATTTTAGAGCTATGCCCTCTGCATGAAGTGTAGGGAGGGTGGGGACCCACCTTCAAATCTGGAGGTGTAGTTCTCGATGCCGGCCAGGTCTAGATAGTGATTCCTCCTCTCGGTGTTCTCGTCCACGCAGTAATGCTGCTGGCCCTCTGGGCTGGGGCCCTCGCTGCTCTGGCCTCTGCCACAGCCACACAACATACACACAATAATTATCATCTAGTTCGTGATTGGATTTGGCGGGATGTAGCCGATGATGTCAATGCGCCAACCTGACGTGAGACGAGAGCCGCTTGTCTGCCGACCGTCCCTCCTCCTGGTGACAGCGACCGTTCTCGCGATCTGCGGACAGGCCAGAAAAAAGAGTTAGGCCTCACACTACGTAAGGCATCCCCATGCAGAAACAGTGGGAGTTGGGGAGCGCTGAAGTGTCTTGCCTGCTCCGGGGTCTCTCCTGCGGGCGCTGGGCTCGGGGGTGACGGTCAGTTTGACACGGAGAGTCTTACTCTTGTTAGGACACGAAGAGTGATTCACGGAGGCATCTACCACATCATAGATGGTGTGCATCAGACTGGACATGTCCTGAAGCAAAACACCCGCAGCTGTTATTAATATTAATATTATTATTAATAATAATAATAATAATAATAATAATAATAATAATAACGCATTTTATTTGTAACAAAAACGTGCTTGTAGATACAGTTCACGATATATATTTTTGTTAAAGGGGGTCACTATTTTGTAACCTGACTGACTACCTCCTTAGTGACCCGGCCGCTGTTATCAAAGTCATAGAGGGTGAAGATCCACTCTTGACGGTTGTCCTCCTCCACTGACACGGCACATTCCAAGTCCTGTCAACAAACACACAAATTAAATAAGAGACGTCGTCCTTATATCTTTTTCTTTGAAAACAGATCAATACTAGTCAATACTATAGTGTAAGGCTTTGTTGTTCTAATCTGTTTCATGTCTAGATGGAGTCTAAGTTGGTCTAGTGTTTTTAAATTCGTTGCAAAACTGCAATTTAATTGACCAACAGAGGGCAGCAAAGTCCATTTAATCTCTCTTCTCAGTACTGTTATCCAAAAGTACCTTTCATGACTACTTTTCAAAGCAAAATGGAAATCAGTAGAAGAATCACATTTCAGCAAAAGCCCATTAACTCCCTGAGAGGGGAAAGTGAGAGAGAGAGAAAGGAGGGGTGTTAACTTCCCGATATTCCCCTTTCTCTTTTGCTGTTCCAGGAAAAAGACTTCGACTACAATTTGAAGTTACAGCTTTTTGGCAGTGACTTTTTCAAGGATATTTGGTAGCAAAATTTAAAGCGTGGGCCTGCTGTATGCACATAGGGGACCTGTGCAACTAAGATGGTGGCTGGTAACAAAAGGCTCTCTAATATTACTAACATTCCATCATTACACTCAATAGTGAATTACCTAAGTGGGTCTAGGCAACACGTTTAAAGATGAACGTCTATATAGCTTTCATGAGTGGCATCAACGTGCATGAGTAAATAATGGTCACCTATTCAAATCGTGTTTATAAGGCAATATGAATAGAGAAAGAAAGAGAGAGATAGACCCAATATGATGCAACACAATGGCACATATCAAAATGCAACAGTCTCAATGCCAGGCCATACGGGAGGACTTGGTGAGGAATAGCCTTACATCCAAGCTGATTCTTTTCTTCAGCTGAGCTTTGGTGTGCTCCCTCTCCCGCTGTCCGTCCTCTGAGTTGAGATAGCGCAGGTACCTCTCACAGCCTCCGGTCTTCTCTGGAGGGAGGACCACTGGAGATAGAACGTGTCCATTAGAAACCCTAGTCATACTTTGCTCTGCACAGGTCTCATGCTTGCACATGTACAAAGTGCTAATTTGTAATTTAACCATAAAAAAGACTTCCCAGTACAAAAGGTACATCATCCACTAATCAGATCTGATGTCTAATTAGACATTATTTAAAAACAAGATGTTCATACATTCCAATTGAATATAATTGAGTTAGAGATTAAGGCATTTGAAGAAAAAAAAGTATGTGTTTTTTGACATACCCTCTAGGGGACAGTGATGGGCCATAAATCGTCCATCCTTCATCTCACTACTTGGAAACTCCTAAAGATTGAAAGAGAATAAAAATAAAAAGAAGATAAGTAAGTAGAATAAGAAGACGAACAAAAAGAAAAAGAAGAAGGAGAGAGAGTTGGGGCAGGGAGGAGGGCAGGGAGAAGGGTGATGTGTAAGTGAATCTACAGTTTTGACCACAGAGGCAGAGAAAACAAACAGTTCCAGCTCAAGCATTTCCGAGTTGGGAAAGGCCAGGGACCTGAGAGGGAGACGGCTGGAGGTTTCTCAGTAGCCAACCACTTTGAACATCTACACTCTTATTGTATTTCAATGTCTGGGTCAGATAGAAAAGATAGAGTGCTGCTGCCTCCAAGCTCAAAAGTGCCCTGCAACAACATCACTCCTTCAAACGGACTTCATGCATGCATCATCCTTCAGTGATATGCCCTCCATCATTGTGGCTTTCTTGACGAATGGGACGGAGGTAAATCTGTTTGTTCTCATAGTACTTGAAAATTAACTAAAAGCTCACTTGTGTACCACAAACTTTGTTGGACTACATTTTGAGAAATGCTGATCCTCAGGTGCATATCTGTGCCTATTTCAAATTATAGTTAAATTGCCAAATGGAATGTTCCCAATGGATAGGATGGAACTGATTAACGGCAGGATTTCAAAGCAATGGAACAAAAAGGGTGGATTTAAAAAAAAAAGTAATCATACTATTCTATAGAGTGCTCCACAGCCAATAGAAAACCACTACTGCCACTCACATGCACACACACACACACACAGACACAAAACAAACAATGGAAAAACTCACATCTTACTAACGTTTTTTGACAATTGCGTTATGGAAACAATGAAACGGTTTAAACACAGCAAGGGGCCTCGGCACAAACTCTTAAACAACAAATGAATCAACTTATTTACGTCATTCGTACTCAATAGGCAGGGTTTCCGCTTACTTTGAAATACAACCTCCACAGATTCCATCAGGGAGCCACACTGGAGTAAGACAAATAAAAACAGATAGAAGCCAGAAACCAAAGTCAAGTACCTATAGGACAGAAAAGAGGCGCCACTGGAATCTGCACATCTGCATGCGTTTAGGTGAGCAAGGCCCTCTCCCTCATCTCCCTCGCGAGCTAATGACAGTGCCAGGCCCCATGGTGTTATTTACCAATCTCTGAGCCCGTGATTATGCTTTACTTCAGAGAATGAACCTGGAGCCTGTAATCTGGCCCTGACCTTCACTGCTGAGGGGGAGCTGGAGTGTGTGTGTCAGGGTCAGGCCAGGGCTCACACACCCTGCAAATTGGTCACCGGAGACCCTGGGAAAAACACAGGGGAGAGGGTGAGACTGGAAACCTTGGTCGGCTGCTTCAGAGAGAGGTGAGAAGTGGGTTTGAGTGAAAGGGATGAGATTTGTGGAGAGCAGAACGGAAAGGACTTCCAATGAGAGGGCGACAGGGACAGATAAGATGAGTGGACGAGACAGGAGAGTGGGTCTGAAGAGAGGAGAGGGAGGGTCCGCTCACTGTCCCAGTAGAGATAAGATGCCATCCACCCACCCTGGCTCCTAGAGCAGTGAGGGACCCTGGGAGCAGAGTGGGCGAGGCAGAGGTGGGCTTTGAGCCGACTCTCTGGAACGCTTCAGTGGGAGGTGGAGGCAACTGGTACCTTTCCCTGGGCCCCAAAACAAGCAGCTGTCTTTAATCAGGACACACACACACACACACACACACACACACACATACACACACACAGTTTCCATCCTCCTTTATGGTTTTCTGTAGTCTGGTTGTTGTTTCCTTTCCATAGTGGATGCTTTTATCTGTGCTCTCTGTAGATCAGAGCCTTAATGAGGTGCAGAGGGTAGAGGGAGTTGACCACCACACACTACTCCAGTGTGGATGTGAGCATCAAAGGGAACCATCCGCCATGTAATCCAGGTCCCTATGGGGCTGCGATGCAGACAATACACGTATTGTATACATGAGAGATTTAGTGGTGGGATGATTTAGGACTCATCCTGAGGCTGTTCTCCTCTTCCTGAACGAGGTGTCTTGTACCATGTGGGTGGAGGAACAGGACCTTGACCTCCGCAAAAAAAACCTACACCCCCCAAGCCAGGGTTTGACTGCAGTCTAAAGAGTTTGAAGTCTAACATATGCCATGACCATCGCCCACAGTGTCAGGCCCGAATCTGCCTGCCACATGTGTAATTAACTGTGCGCTGGCATCACGCCACTCTCATTCCTTCACTATCAGATCACAGACTTGTGTGTGTGTGTCTGCTACGTTGGAACATTTTGGAATAAACATTTCCTGTTTTTCCATAATATTGACGTGCTATAGTAGACTCTTAGCAATAAAAAAAACGTGGCCACAGTCATCCAAGCTGTGCCGTATTCGTTTGGAGGGAAACAGATGAAAGAACCAAACGCGTCCTTAAGAATGACAGGAAGACAAAAAACGATATTAGATCTCAACCATCTAACAAACAACACCGTGGATGCTTGTGCTGACAGTGTTCCAAGTAAACAGGGTCTGTCTGCCAGATGCATCGACATTAGATGGCTAGATAGATGGCAAGGAAAAAGTGAGGGGAAAGACAGAGAGAGAGACAAACAAAAGATAGAGAGAGAGAGAGAGAGAGAGAGAGAGAGAGAGAGAGTGAAAGTAGAGTACGGTGTTTGTTCCTGCTTCATGCGGCAGCACTGCCAAGCGTGTATGAAGGCGCAGCCCGCTGCCAGACTTTAATGTTGGATAGGGTAACCAGGAGAAGCTTTCATAGCCCTCTACCAGGTGACATCAGACATCCCCCAGCAGTCTCTCTGCCTGCCTGCCTGCCTGCCTGCCTGCCACCCAGCCTCCCTCTGGAAAACACTGCACATCTTTGTTCTCTTTTCACCTTCTTACTCAACCCCATAAATATAAGTGAACACACCGTTTCTGCTCCATTCTTCAAACGGTATAGGTAACTTTTGATTTCGGAAAATTCTTAATATAAGAAGGAAGTTAAAATGGTCATTATGGCTTAATCTACATTCCGAACTTGATGGCATATTCAATAGGCATTTAGAAGGTGTTTTCTGTCATACAACCATTGTACTTACTTAATCAGTTGCCCATAGGACCATGTTACACTTCTACAGGTTATACCAAAAACCAAGGTACCCATTGGCTCCTTGAGGACATCATGCAGTCCCATGTACCTGACACTCTAATGGGCACCCCAGAAGGGCCCAGTGACGACCACTACACGCCTGCTCCCAGTGGACAGTAAGTGAAGACAATCTGGGTGTTTCACAATACTGAAGATTAATGAGGACAAAAAAACTATAAACTAACAATATGATGAAAGGACCTCAAAATACTAAATAAACAGCTAGCCTCCTCATTACTGCAGCATGAAACTAGAGGGGGAGTGGGACGCATGGAGAAATAAAAGCCCTCCATTCCAGAAGAAACCAATCTGGCCTTAACTCAAAACCATGTGTGAACTGTTATGTTGAGGGGAGAGAAAGAAAAGAGAGAGAGAGAGAAGAGGAAAAAAAGGGAAGTTGGTTGACAGAAGAAAGAAAGGGCCGGAAAACAGGGGGAGTTGCACAACAAAAGAGAAAAAAGAACAATCTGTGGGTCCTCGCCCACTAGAGCCCTCAATTCAGCCCACATCATGATGGCTGTGGCTCTCAAGGCGAACAGGCTCGATTAACTACAGCAAATGCATAAACAATCTCCTGATACAGCAAACAAAACAGTCTACCTTACAGGGTCCAAGTCCAACAAACAACTGCCAAAAACAAGACTTTCTTCATGAGATTATCTATCACAGTTATGCAATAGTTGCCCTCGGATACACTTTCCTGTCTTAACTTCGGACATCACTTAAGTCAAAGACAGGTTCAAATGAAGTTCTACGCGACGATAGACGTTCTTCATTACCACGCAGAAACATGATATCATCACAGGTATTTTAAAACAATCGTCATTCACACACATTACGCTGTCAAGTCCAACTGCTTTGGTCACTACGCTCACATCTCTTTCAATCCCTCCTGGGCTAAGCAGCTGAGAATTCGACTTTGTCCATCAGTTGTGTTTGTTTAGCTACGGGCCTATCTATCTCTGTGCCATGACAGTGTCTCTATGAATGGCAGTGAGCTAACAGCAGAATGCCCCCCCCCCCCAACCCCCCCCACCCCCAGCCAGCTGGACCAGACCCAGCAGGCCCAGATGGCCCAGAGATGGCCCTGTCGGGGCAGCAGGACTCCTCACCCAGAGGTCAAACAAGAGGCACAACCTCTCCCTTGGCAGCACATGAAGCAACGGGGAGAAGCCCCTTTGGTCACAGTGCACCAACAGCTGTGGCGAGAGATGAGCGCGCTCGTCTGTCTGCGTCAGAGCGGCGGGCCAGCCGTTTGAAGTTCCCCTGCCCTCCTCTATCAGGGGAGAACATCTCCTGGACTGCCCAGCCCCTTTTCTCCAACACTAATCTTCTGCTCCCTTTGATTATGACCTGCAAGATGTCATAAACACAGATTAGTATCGCCGGCTGACCCCTCCCTCCTGACCCTGTCACCAGTACTGTAATCAGGCTCCCTCTATTAAAGCAGGCTTTGACAGGGGGGCTGATGTAATGCATGACCCTTACGCTCAGCTGTTGGAGTGGCACCCACTGTACGTGTAGCAACATGGAAACATTATGTCTCATGCTATTACTTAGGGTGAGAATCACATTTCTGACGGGAGTCGACTGCGTCACCTCATTGTCTGCTCTAAGTCTCTGATGCGTCATGCATGCATGCGGGCTTACAGAACAAAAAGACATAGGGGTTACACCAGGAGAGCATTTCCTAATACTCGGAAGCAGTTGTTATTTTATACCTTTTCAAATATCTCCTCCTTGGAATTTGGAACATTACAAATAGTCTATGCGCACTATATGTACTGTACTATGTTGAGCATTTTTATGAAGCTCCAATCCTTCTCAGGACTGTTTCATTTGATGCTAACTAGGTGGACTACTGTTGTGTGCTACTCACCCTGTGCACTCAAGTACGCACTGGCCGACTTTCCCAAAAGTAAAACATGGACAAAAGGTGATTCCAGCAGTTACATAGAAATGCCTGATAACACGCACTACCATAGGCCCCCGACCTAAAGCAGCATGTCCTGTACTACCAGACAACCGACTTTAAACACAAGTCCTACATGGGGAGGGCCAGACAGCAGGGCACACATGGCAGGCAACACAAGACTAGACACACACACGCCCAAGCAAACACGAGAACAGACCCGGCGACGGCCTATCAAAGGCGGTGTGGTACCGGCGGTCGGACTCAAACAGGATGTTCCTCTGTTTCTGGCCTCCATGTGAAATTCTTGGCTCTTAAAGGCAGGCCAATGGGCCGGTAAAGCTGAGGGGATTTGGTCGACATTCCACAGACCCTTTAAACAACACAGTGGATCCCAGGACGCCAGGTTGTGGGTCAGGTGACTGGGATCCCATTAAGCGGCTCTGCGTCTCACACAGGAGGTGTCGGACAGTTTTTACATGTCTGTCACTCCTGTTCATTGTAAACGACTCCGCGCTATTTACACCTTCCCTCTTCATTGTTAACCGAAAACAAAGCGTGAGCTACTGTCGGGGTTAGGACTATGTCAACACGCACCATTAATCTCTTTAGTGTTCAAAGGTGTTTGTTTTGGCACTGAAACACCCGGTTTTCCATTGTCCTGCCCCGTGAGACCTACAGTAGCATGTCGGCACTGCTTTATACCTGCTCTTTTTGTTTATCACAACACTTCTGAGTCACATGTTTGAAGTGCAGCGGCGGTATGCCATAGGGGCCGCTTCTGTGGTCTGAGGGTGGTGTAACTGCAGCCGTTACAGCGCTCCTGTGGGTGACTGAGAAATGTAAACAAACCGTCTGAAGGAAGGAGGCGGGCGGCACCACAGAGCCAGCGAGTAGTACTGGTTATCAGAGCTGGAGCATGGGAGGCGCTGAGCTTTTACAGCCGCCCCTCGGCCCACTACAGCTCCCCACGGAGCTCTCTGAACTGACTCACACGGAGAGGTGCAGATGCACATGACTGCCAACGATAAGGGGAGCCGTTGCGGCCATGACCAATCCCCCGGTAATGTAGCGTGAACTCTCACAGCACATCCATCTGGGAGCCATGCTAGGCCCATGAAGATGGGCGGGGCTTGTGCTCTTAGATTAAGGCAGTTGGCCCTGGGGGCGAATCTCGCCAGCCAATCAGATACAAAGCCATAAAGTGACAGCACAGTTCCTGTACGTTGCGCTGAGTAACCCACCACAGCCTGATCAAGTCAAATTCCCATAGCTGATAGAGCGCTTACTGCCAAACCTAAGCTCCCCAGGGACATCACTTTGTAGCATAATTGCTAGTGTTGGTTTTAACCACTGGGAAGCATGGCAAAATACTTCTGGTTTGAGGTATCATGAAAATATGTATATTATTTTAACCAATGTACCACTTTTGGCATAGTGTTAAGAAAATTCGCTCCATATTCCACTGAGAGCTCAATCTTTTCTGGTCAAACACGTATTTCGTGCTTTTCCTCTTTCTGACTCTCTCCATCCCTCTCCCTTGGCTGTCTGTCTGTGCAGTGGCTGTCTCATCCAGTCTGTAGGGACTGCCAGCCTCGGAGACCGTGAGCATTCTTGACACTGGTGCAAGAACAGACTTAATTCCAAGCTGTGAAGTTCCTCACAGGCCTGGAACTGAACAGGGGGTCGTTGCAAGGTCAACAGAGACCTTTCCCCCCACCCTAAAAATACACCCCCGAGGCACAGGAAGAGGAAGAGACTCCGGGCTGCTCAGACGATGTGAACAACGAAGCCTGGATTTCTACAATGGACCAGTGCCAATGGGCCACTGGCACAAAGGCTTTGGCAAACGTTACATCAAATACCAATAGACAAGAAGCCACGAGGAGACGTGACGACGGACAACCACATAAACTGTCAGGATGTGAACCATAAGACTAACTCTTCATTTCATTTATCCGAAACATTTGAAATAGGATGGTCAAGAATCAAAATTCGAGGTCTACGAAAACTAAACTATGAAAAACCCGCTCGAGGGTTTCGAGTGACAAACAGCATTTGCCTGACTCACGGTTCCCCCGGTGAGATGAAAGGCCACGGTCTCACGGCTCGAGACTGCGGTGCCTCCCCAGATGGCCATGTGTGCACCTCAGTGACCTGACAGGCTTGCTGTGTGTGTCTGAAACACTGTTCCCCAGTGTGAAATTCTGGAACGTAATTCATCCATGGCACAAGCAGAGATCAAAAGGCAACGGTGCAGAGGGCAGCTCCGCTCCGCTCCCTCCCTCCCTCCCTCCCTCCTCCTCCGGCACAGCCTCGCAGCAGAGCACACAGAGGACCACTGCTTTCACAGCCATAATTACTGGAAACCAGGGCCGTGAACAGAGTGCACTGAAACATGGCTGAGCTCTTTTTGGGATCCTGACTGCTTATTTGGACTGCGTTAGCGTTGCATTTGGTCTGGGCGGTGTATTCCTATCTTCTCTGAGGCACGGCAAAGGTGCCAGCCCTACTTACTGACAGAGGGTGGAGGGTGGGTCCAGGAGGAGAAGCCCACTTGAAAGCAGTTAAGAGTGACACCCTATGCGAGATAGAACGTTTTTGAAAAGGGATTGGTGCCCCCACAAAGTGGAGGGCGCTGCTGTGTAATAACACCGTGAAGGTGATGAGATAATCCAGTGTCACCGGGACAGTGGCGCTCTCTGAAGTTGAGCGCCGGGGTGAAAGTTGAAGATGGTGTAATACACTGGCATTCTTGGGCAGATAGGATCAGTCAGACCCACATGGACATGTAGGGCTGGGTGCTACCTGTCCACCTAAAGAGAGGGAGGGGCCTGGTGGGATCAGGTCAGAACCTTTCCCTCGGAATCTGTAAAGACACATTTTCCTTCGTGCTACTTCTACTCTGCTTCGACTTCATATTGTATGACCGTTTCCTTTTAAGAGAAATGAGAAAGCTATGTAGAATCAATGCAACAATAGTAACTATACTGGAGGAACCTAAAAACAGAAATGATTCCTCTCTAAAGCACCTCGCATTGGTATAATTTTGTGTCAGTGAAAGAGCCTCAGTAACGGGCAGCCATCTTAAGCCGACTGTTTATTTAAAATGAGCCTTTAGGTAAACATGATACGCTCCACACAAACCCAGGTCAGCTTTTGAAGTGGAGGAGGTTGGGGAAGAAATGGGTGGGGGGATGAAAATAGGGCCTCCTTCAGAGGAAATGAGAACAGAGGCCTCTTTCAGCACTTTACACCCCCCACCCCCCTTCTTGCCACATATAGAAAGAACACAAAAAGTATAAGACTTATAAAAATAAATGAATTAAAGAATGTCAGATACAGTGAATTCTACCCTAAAGACAGACTATATATGACACTGAACCACTGAACACACACGTTTATGGTCCTCTGAACTTCATTTTAAAGAGATGATCTTCTTTGGATGAGGCCTGTCGAGACACTTGATGGGGGAAGCAGGTTTGCCGAGCCAAATTGACTTAGCAGTTATTCCCCATCGGAAAAGAATGCGATGTGCAAGGAGGTGAGCCAGAGGAGGGCCAGGCCTTCTCTGTCTCCAGCGCCCAGATCCAGGCTTTGAAGCTGCGAGTATGTTTCAACAATTAACCACTTTCAGATGGGGCCGTGGCGTTTTATGAGCTGAATTATAGCCATACCTACATATGTGCTAGCTTAGGGGTCTATGAGAGGGGGAGTCAAATCTGCTGGGAATCGGGCTCGATTGTGTTTTATGCATCAAGTGTTATGAACAAAAAGCCAGGATGGGAACAAAAAGTAGAAATAGATGAGGAGTTACAGTTGGAAATATACAGAGAAACACGTATAAAAAATAAGCATGAATATCACCATTCTGTTTTCCAACTTTCTTTTTGGCTCTCTTTCTAACTTTATATGAACCTGTGCTGCAGTCATCAAAGATACCATGTATACGGCTGTATCCAACCCCAAATCATTGTGATACCCTTGAGTCTCAAGGGACACAACACGTATTCTTTTTGCAGCCTAACTAGTATGCCTTCCCTTCCGCTAGGGCCACGAGTGGAGGTGTAGTCTTTCAGCCCCAGTGGGACCGCCAACTGTCTTCAAAAGAGGCTTGGCAGCATTGCATCAAAACAATGAGTGGCACCCAGGCCATCAGTTCCCTCTGTCCTCCACTCTGCTTCCTGGGCCGGTGTTTGTTTTGTGAGCAGACAGGAAGCCCGGGTTTTGGGTGTCTGTGGGGCTGCACTCCCCAGCTCCAAAGCTTGCGGGACGTCAAGCTCTGGAATGTGGAGAGGGGATGAAGTTTCTAAAGCATTTGGGGGGGTGACTCGGAGGGCCTTTCACAAGGGCAATAACACAGGAGTAAATGTAAAGCAGTTTGCCTGTGAGCGATGCACATTACATCAGCAGATTGGGGAATAGATGTCAGGTGTAAATGTCTGACCTTTATCACCAATACCTTGTTTCCAGAGGTCGGATTCAGTGTTCAACACAAACAGATATCCTGTTTCATTAACGCAAACAAGTAAAGGAAACATATCATATTATCAATTTAACATGAGTAAAACAATATATACAGTATATCTGTTTTCAGTAACAATATGTTTAAACTCATCAAAATTACCTCATACACAAGGAAATGTATAATTAAAACAAAGTATTCGACTAGGAACAGCTATAATGGCACCATATAATAACAGCAATAAGAACCATGACTGAAAAAAAATCTAATATTCCCTTGGCTGCTTTAAGGCTAGCAGAATGAGGTCCACTTGGAAAAGAACTAAAGCTTTCTATGAGGGAACAGGGGTTTATGTGGAAACATACCTTGCACACTAAAATGTAATAACCTTTGAGTCTCCCGGTGTTTTACTTGGCTGGGAGAAGCACAAGATCAAACACAGACGTGGATCCAGCAGACTTAGCCAAAAATGTCAGCGCTAAGCACTGGGCTCGAGCTCCAGGTATTTTCTTTCCCCTGGCAGGTCGACAGCAGAGAGCCAGACCAGTGTTAACCCGCCCTGGGGCTCCCCCAAAACAGCCACCCGGCCACCAGCACACAGTTCCCTTCCACTCCACTAACCACGCATGGGGGAGTGAGGTCTCCCTGCTTCCTGGGGTTTTTCGGTGTGACCATTCATGTCTGCACTTCAGGAGAAGAGGAAGCGTTAGATCTACCGGTTTTCCTCGAGGGAAAACGATATCAGGACGATACGTTCATATCACTTGGATTTTTACAATCAAAATCCTGAACCACGTGTGTGTAACCTCAAAGAAATCAACCTTCAAACACAAACTTTTTCCTTAATTGGCACGAAAAAAGATCTCACAGATTGTACGAGAAACAGCAATACGATGGGTTCAGGGAAAGCTCCAAAGACAGCCTCAATGCACACGACTGAAGATGAAAGCACCGACATAAAGGCAGTTAAAAACGGTCATCTATCTCTATTCCAAGCTTCTGAAATGTCAGCACTGCATAGCTAGCTGTAGAACAACACAGAAATAGAAATGGGCCACAAGGCATTCCCTGAAGAAAATGTATGAAGGAAGTCGTATGAAAGCTTAGCCTTGTTTCTATTTCAGGTGCAATCTAAACAACATTGCGCAATACAGTATGTACCAAGTGTGCTTTTTTGTGTTGCTATTCTCAAATCCACTACATTGTTTACACTATATGAAAGAAAGCCGTCCATTTAGATGAGGTAGGATGGGATAGGCGATGGCACCTGAAGTTCCTCCAGAGCCTTCACCCCCTTCTCTAGCAGTGTTCAGAGGGATTAAGCTGAAAGTGAGCAAACATCTTCAAAGAACCTTCTACAGTATAAATATCCTCAGATAAATAAACATTCAATCTGCCTGCAGTGTGTTCTAATGTCTTTTTCCATGAAGCATAGACCATAGAAAACTCTCTGTGGTCTCTCGCTCTAACACAGGCAGACAGCCAAAGGTACATACACATCGGCACTCATGCGTGCACGTGCACACAAACAAACACACACTCTATTAGCTCTGAATTCTGTAGACAGTTTCAGTGTGCAAATACAATCACGCAGCACCAATGAGGATGAAACAACATTATCAAACCTTAAGTGTGTCTAGCCAACCAGGTGAAAATTTTCACTCTGTGGATGATGTTTGCTTTGGACAAACTGGAGCAAACTTGGACAAACTGGAGCAACTGGAAACGGGCCTTGTTTGACGTAAGTGTTTAGTTAGAGGTTGAAAGTCAAAAGGAAGATCAGGATCAATAGCCAAAACTCTCAACAACAACGCAGTTCTAGGAGCCAATACGATTCTCTATTCTTCAACCATCCCCCACTATCTTCTACCCCTGAAATATCTCCCAGTGAAAAAGAAAAAACACCCCAAGCCCTCCCCCTCTTTCCCTCCTCCCTGCCATCTCCCCCCATTCCCACCACAGCCCCTCTCCCTGCTCCAGGACTTTGCTGTACAAACCAAGAACAGATGTCTGCCGGAGCTGTGCTGAAAGACCCCGCTGTTCTGGACTCCAGCCACATGCTTTTCATTCAGAGATGAAGGCGCACAGCTCGCCTTCTTGTGAAGCCAATTTGAAAAAAAAATAAATAAGCGAAAGGAAAAAAAAAAGCTTTCCAAATGCCTTCAAAAGCGAATACATATGAGCACACCTTTGCATCCTCGACCACGCAGCTCTCACTGATACCACTTCAAAGGGAACCTTTTTCCTTTTCCCTCATAAGCCGTGCAGCACAGCACACCGCATGGTCTTCAGGATGCTGAAAAAAGTCATTGGACTAACTAAGAATACCTATGGCTACAATTCGTGACAGCCAATAAAGGTTGATATGGCCGAGCAACAATGGTTGTCCTTAATCACACCTGTGTTCAGGCCACACTCCTGTAGAAGTCACAAAAATAAGCACAGACAATAATCTGTTGTGGAATACAAAATGTTTCACTAAGGACTCTAGCCTTACAATGACCCAGATAATCTTGCCACACATCCAAAACAAAAACCGATATCTCAAAAATGATTATGTTCAATAGAAGCTCTATGCAAATGCATTAAGGGGGTAAAGTTCAAAACAAACATGTTATTTACGTACATTGGCTAAAGGTATGCTCTATATCACAACAAATCACCAACCTCAACATTTTCCAATCTTGAATGTTGGTAATAATGGCCTTTATTGCAGGCTCTGAAATGTTGACACGCTTCTTCTTAACGGGGTTAAGACTGGAAGTCGAGAGACAAAGGCCGTATTGAAAGGCTTAATTAGGCTGTCACAGTTTGGGCACTCGAGCATGTCTCTTAAGACGCTCCCAAACGAAGCAGTCTGTGTTTGAAACATGGCCGAGACTGTTGATGTTTCCAAAGGTGAAGCACAGTCAGCCTTCACAGAGCTCTCCGGCTGGTTATTTCGCATAGCTCTGATTAGGTGCTGAGTCGCCAAGGACTGCCCTGCCACACTCTTCCATATTTACCATCAACCGACTGGGGTCATTTTAATGGAGGATTGAATCTACAACACACACTGCATTCATTCTGCCACACAAAGTTGGCTGTCCCTTTGATTTTGCCTCTGGTGATTTAGTTAATGATACCAGGTACTAATAATCCTTGTCTCCAGGTTGGGCCAAGTCATCTTGCTCAATCAATATCTCTTTCTTCCATCTCATTGGAAAGTTGGAGAAGGGTACAAGCTAATATTTCATTGGCCATATATGCTCTCTTGTTTGGTCATGTAAGCCATTAATGACTTGGGGGTGTTCTAAGTTTTAATAACTCAACCATATTTGATTGATAATCTGTTTTGGTAACTTGAACAAATATCACATTTGAAACAGAATCCAATTATTGTAATTTAAAGTGCAGGCCCAACACAATGAATAAGTTTCAAAATGAGTGAGGCTGTTTTCACACATGTCATAAAATCCATTTCATACAGTTATATATAAGTGTTTTAAGGATATGCCTTTCTGATTACGCAGGAAATAAAGCTCTTAATTACATACGAGTCCGTTTTCCTATTTCCCTCCTGTGGCCCTCCATACCGCAACCCCATCCCCCAGGACTGGGGGCTAGGGGTGAGGGCTCTGAGGCTCCACTGATATCAGAGCTCTTTTATAACTCTCAGCACAGCTCTTTGAAGTCCTAGCCAGACAGCTCAGGAATCCCACTCCCCCTTTTGACAATGTGAAGGGGGGAGGGGAGAGCCTAACAACAAAGTTGGTTCATTCTTTCCCAATATGGAATAACAAATATTTCTTTACCCAGTCCTATTTTGATTGGCTGATCCCTTTTAAAAAAAGATGGACCTATTACACTGTTTATTCCAATTAAAGTACTGAATAAACGGATGCATTTAATCTCAAAATGCTTAAACATATTAGAACATTGAAAAAAAAGCATAATATACATCAATATTTAAATAAATAGCAATACTTTTGAGGACGCCACCATCTTAGGAGAAATAAATGGGCATCTATTTCAAAAGGCCCTGTTGACTGTCACATGTTTAAGGTCATTTGTACTGTTTTTCATGGGCTAAACCCATGACCATTATCAATGCAAAAATTTATACATATCTCGAGGCTATCGGGTGCTCTCAGTATGTGATGTCTCCATGAAGCAAAACAGACCCAATAGCAGACTCCGTTTGCTTTGGAATAACTGAGTTACCCAATCCACCATGCTCCTTCACTCGTTCACAGAGCACATTTTAAGCAAACCAGAAAGATGACTCTCGGCCAGATGAGCTTAAAATGGTATTTTCACAGATCTGCGCTGAATATGAAGAAGGTTTTAACCTACAACTGAAGAAAAATAAATCAAAGCTCAGACATAAATTGCGAGTGAGAACCACCTACTAATAAAATCCAACTATACTTTTGGCAGTTTCCCCCTTAGGGAGTATAAACCAGAATTCCTCTGATGCAGAGGAAAATTCTCTTTCAACTTGCAATTAGTGGGTGAGTAATAACCCTGATATAATCCATAACTCCTTCACTACAACCACCCACCTCAACCAAGTGCCAGTTTCTCACTGTGAACTTATAGATCTTGTGGAAGAAAACAGAGTCCTCTACCGATAGAGCATGCCTAAGTTGAGAGTCAAGTCCACAGACTTTTACACAATACTTATACCCTGAAAACAACATGTCCCTGGTTTAGTATAAACAGGTGATAGTGCTGAAAGAAATGGGTGAAACCATCATACTTTCAGCTCTTATCAACCAACCAGACATGGTGGTGCCAATCATATTCTCGAATATGATTAAGATGATTATGTCACTGCAATAACTAATAAGGCAATCAATAAACAATAATTATGCAAATCATTATATAGAAATATAATTATTTCAATAATATAAAGTGTGACGGCTTTCTGCAATGTGACCCACTCATTTAACTGATGTCATGTTATGCCACAGAGGGCTGCCTGCCGGGACTAATAGGAGTAATAGAAATTAAGACACAGCCTTCAGATATGCGGCCAGGATGGCTGCAAGAGTCACCTCTATATCCTCCAGTCTGAGCGAAGACTAGCTCTCCGCCCAGAGTTTTGGAACGGATGTAATGTAGCCTATGTGTGTCGGTATGTCACGCCCACTCCTTTGCCAAACCTCCCCACAGCAATCACGGCTGTCATAACCTAAGCAGTGGGCTGGGGAATAAATGCAGCACGGTTGTACTACAGCCAAAAATGACAACATGAAACAACAACAATCTATGACTTCAGGGAGACCAACCAACGTGTCTTCACAAATGCCTGTGAATACGGTGTTTTTCTCTGTTAGTTTAGTGGAGATAATCTCATCTCACGCTCACAGGAATTTTCTCACTTTCTTAAAAACAGCTTTGAAGTACCTGACACCCACATCAAGAATGCAAGTGTAAACACCTACCTGTGTGACTTGTGTCAAGTCTTTTGATAGTTTAACACTTTGCAAATTAGACAGACACAAATACCCATTTAAAGGAAATTAACACAATCACAAATTAATAGACACACGCACATACACACACAAAGATATACTGTAGTGTGAGCTGATAAGATGTGTGCAGCTTGTGAACATTAATGGGTTAGCCGGTCCTTACAAAATATATTAAATGTTCTCATAAGTCAAGGTTTTTGTATTACTTCTGCTTGTTTAGATGGCAAATTCCTACATCTAAAGGAGGCTAATTAATAGACAGTACATGTTACTAGTCTATACATTTTTGTGTTCGTTTGTATTAGATGTCTGTCTGCCACATTAGGCATTGAGAAACAGCAACATGAGGGGAAAAAGGTAGTAAGATAGTATTGGACATTACCTGACTGATCTTCAGCTTGTGATCAGATGGGCTGTATCTTTCACATTCCTCCATCCCTCTCCGTAGGAAAGCATTCACTACGAAACTGTCTCCTAAAAATGGAGTAAAATATTACTATCAGCGTTTCTTTACAAGGGTCCAATGAAAAAGTATTTTATTGTTATAAAAGGTTTATTTGAAGACTGTTTCCTACCTTCAGGATTCTCTCTGCGCTTACACGCTGCAACCAGCGAAACATGACCATACCGGAATACAGCAAATAAAATGAACATTGTGGTCAGTGGAATAACAGTTTAACAAAATATGTTGTTGTTATATAAAGAAGGGGGTTTACCATGTTTTGACTGAAGTTTCCCCATTATTGTGCTCCTTATAATAAATAGGCAGGTTACTTCAAAAATCCGTCAGGGATATCACGATAACAGGCTCAACATAGTCACATTGTTTCTTAGTAAACTCCAACTTTATCCAAGCAAAAGCCATCTTATATATTATTATAATGAACGTTCATAATATTATATATAGCGTAAAAACAAGGTACTCTTTCTCATTAAAACAAACATCAAATGTTCAAAGAGATGAGAGCAGATGCTTGCTCAGTGCCTCTAGAATCCAACTGAACCGTAAAACAGCGCGTGCAGAGAGCGCTGAACAGAGTTTATCAGTCTGTCGCGTTTTTCTCTGATGATGTGAAGTGCGTCCCCTATTGGTCTTATTTATTATAGCTACATTCTATAATCTATTATTATATGGACTAAAAGTAAATGTATACACGCCTCAAAAACGGCGTTAAGAGAAGTTTTCAAATGCCATCTGGAATGTATTGTTTTATGCATGAATAGGCAAGTATAGCGCTTTAGTTTGAAGAGCTGCAGTCTAATTTAGTCTAACTGCTGGATAGAAAGCTATCAAGTAAAACCTCGTCTTTTAAAAGCACATTCAGCAATGTTATGAATTGTTGGTCGTTTTTTATCACTTGTATCTAATCTTATTTTGTTAAGTGGATTAGAACCAACTGTGTTCTGTAGGCCAGTGTACTTGAAACAGAACCAGGAAGAGCATTCCATTACACACTGCAAGCACACATCACAAACACTGTTTTACTTGTCTTATTTTAGAGTTGTCAAACCAGGCCATGGTCACGAGCTAAGTGTTGAGTGTTCATTTGCTCAGACAATTTTTCTGCTTGAAGTCTTGATATCGATGTTAGTCAAATATGCATCAATTAAGACAATTTTATTTTATAACCCTACCATTATGTTATGCCCGTGCAAGTCTATTTTCCACAAGGAGGTAAGTCAACACTCTTTTACTGTATACCTAGACCAAGCACTGTTAAGTCAGCCTGATGTCTGGAGTTGCTGAACCATAACAGATAAACATTTTAACTCAAGCATTCTTTGACTGACATACAAGTTATTACAGATTAATATGCTAGATAAACCTGCAGTGAGAACAAAAAGTCAAAAGGCCAAATATTCTTAAGGCTACAGAAACGTTGATAGCTTGGTTAATCTTTGGTTTCCACATGGAAGCACCACTCACACTTTGATGCTGCCTTTGGCTTCGAGTGACCAGGTATATAAATGAACCCAATGTAGAGTATGTTACATATCACTGTGATGGTTTTATAATGCAGTTACCTTTTGCTACCAGTACAGCCAGGTTGTTTGTGTGTCATCTGATTATTTCACCTCTTTCACTCTCACCACATAGATGCTTGCAAACCTTCCTCTCTCAGATCACTCTCCCTCTCTCCTTGACAGGCTATGCAGACATTTGCATAGCTCATTGATGGCAGCTTGCTTTGATCCTAGTTGCCACACCTAATTATCACCATACCTCTATGCAAGCTTCCTCTTTTGCTGCTCTCTTCACAAGTTATCTCTCCTTTTCCACCAAGCTCAAGTCTAACACTGTTTAAACAGATGACAAACATATGGGACACGTGTCCACATGATTAAAGCACAGACAACAACTGTTAATACAAAACTCCTGACAGAATATTGTAGATATGTGGAGAGGAAGCATCGCTTGTCTTTTCACATTAACATGTTCCACAATGACAGGAAAGCGCGGCAATTATCAAAGCATGTCATGTAGACGGAAATCTGAGGATGAAACGGCAGCGTTGACACGGTTTAGATGCTTTAAGGATTGGCATTAAGAATTCTTACAGATGGTGTGCATCATTAGGGAGGATTGGCCTAAAAGAAGCATGTCTGCGGGTACAATCTAATTCAGGAAACGGTAGATCTGTTGTATATTGGATTACAAAAATATCACGACAAAGCCTGTGTTCAAAAGCGGATGTCTCTAAAACCATTCTGATATAATACGTATTTCCCCTCCCAACTTCAGTTACCACTGGTACCTGTGCCAATATTCCTTTGCTTTTGGGCATGCACCTGAACAGTTGAGCGGATGAACATCAGACTGTTTTGTTTGGAGTTTCAAACCTCATAGAGTGATACAACCTCTGGAACAATAAGGCTTCAGAATATGTTGGTATTTTTTTCTGCCTTGATGGCACATAAACAGCTGCCTGGGTTTTAGACAGATTAGACATGAGCATTAAAAAAGACATCAAACAACAATAAGGCTTCAGAATATGTTGGTAGTTTTTTCTGTCTTGATGGCACATAAACAGCTGCCTGGGTTTTAGACAGATTAGACATGAGCATTAAAAAAGACATCAAATTACAGCTTAATATATAATTCCCATCCCTCTTTCATATTTCTGTTTTGCATGACGACTTAACTGTGATCCAAGACTTTATCTATTCTACATTATTTATCTTACAAGCCTAGTTACAAAAGAATAAACATTTTGAATACTCTTAAATGTAATCTTACTGAAGGCAGTCAAAATTAAGAGGCCTGTACAGTTTCTCTTCAGCATTTCTGAATCTACAGAGAATATCCTTCAATATTTCATATCCCTTTTCTATTTCTCAAATGTTTCAAATAATTACTTTAAAAAGGGTTTATCAGATGAGATCTGCTTTGAGGGTAACAGCACAATAAGCAATATTATGTATATAATCAGCAATCATATACAAATGTAACAAATCACGTTTACAAACAAACATTGTCCCTACTTGTAAACTTTCCTTTGACTTAACTACATAAAGGATCAGCCTTTAAAGCAGTGAAAATAGGTGGTCATTAACAAACAAGGGCTCCATTTTCTCAGCTCTTTGGCTGGCGTACACCAGGACAGCATTTGTGGAGTGCAAAGCATGGGCATGCTGAAACTGGATATTCTACTTTGATATCCGATTTGTCTATACAGCATCAACTTGAAATTCACAATTCCTTGATAACTGCTTTTATAAACTGAAGTCTATGTTATTCTTTGGGAAAATAGGGGAATTTTGTCCAATTAGCAGATCAATAAGCTGTCTCCAGAGTGGTCTAAAAAATATAGGATTATTGCTCTGTCCCAAAAGTGAAGATTAAGGCATTTAACACAATGATCTAAATGAGTAATTTAATCAAAAAGAAAACAAACAATAAAAATAACAAATAAGGCTCAGATGAACAATAAAATATCAGGATATTCTACATATTTAAGACAATCCAGATATCTAAATCCTTATAGCTTGATTGTACACTCAATATATACGCGTATAGAAAGGTCTCAAAATGAACATTAGCTTTAAACAAGTAAAATCACTTCAATATAGTCTGTCCTAGTGTTTGCCCTTTTACACGCTACTCTCACATCAGTGTAGCTTAATACAGCTCAGCACACAAAAGTGCATATAGGTTAGTTATTATCTCCTAAACTATGAGCTAAAATGAATATGGGCTTATGGCGCGGCGTCCGTTCTTTTCTGACTGTGGGAAAGTCCGCCTGCAGGGCCATTACAATCTTAGACACTGTTGACAAGGTTAGTCTTCTCCTCCTTCTGTTTGTCCACTGCTTGGTCCATGGCCACCAGGAACTTCTCCAGACTCACTGTTGGTGTCTAAACCCAGGAGAATTAACACTTGTGAGCAGGTTTTGTGGAAATACACCGTTATATTGAAAGTCTTAATGCATTCTGCAGGTAGAAAATCTTTACTAACCTTTACAAAGAGTGCATGGGCCAGAAATGGTAACTTCCTTAGTGCTCTTCCACTAAGACCTTTGCTTTTTCTGAAAATGACAATTATATATTTCATTATTCCTTGTTGTCTGGTTGGTTGATAAGAGCTGAAAGTATGACGGTTTCACCCATTTCTATCAGCACTATCACCTGTTTATATTATGCCAGGGACATGTTGTTTCCAGGGTATAAGTATTCTGTAAAAGTCTATGGACACCACTCAGGCACGCTCTATTGGTAGAGGTTGGCATCGGAGGGTCCACAGACAAATTAGTTATATTTCCTTTGTCAATGCTTGTGTGATTAATTCTGAATACATTCTTACAACCTGATTATGCATACAAAATGAAGTTGGAAGACTATGCTTTCTTCCATGCCCTGTCAAACCAGGATGGAGCCTAGGGACAGAGACTTAGTACTCACATGGCAATGTTATTTAGAATAAGACTGTGCTCTGAAACTTCACTCTCGGCAAAGCCCATAGTCTCCAACTCAAACATAGTAAACAGCTGCTGCCGGGGGTAGATGATCTGGCACTGAAAAATAAAAACAAAGTAAATCAAGATTCTCACAGGCCCTGTCAAATGTTCTAATAATTCATACAACAGCACACCAAGAGTGAGCAACATCTTAAAATTATGTGCTTCTGGGTTCACTGACCTTCATGAGCTCCTCCAGACAGGACAGGTAGATGTTATAGATGCCACCCACAGATGGGGGGCCTATGTACTGCTTGATATCCGCTCTGTCCACAAAAGCCAGGTCAATCTTCTCGGTCACATTTGAAGTTGTAAGGATCACAACATTTGAATGTCTATAAACAAGCAAGAATACAGAGGATTCAAATGTCTAATCAGAATGTATTACTTTCAAACATAAAGGTGCCAGGTAAAATTAAAAAAAAGTCAATTTCTCAGAGATCAATCAGGCAATGTGATTTCTCCAAATAAAAATAAAAAAGGTATATAAGGTTTTTCATAGGACATGTGACCTGAATTACCTAATAGATCTTCAGAGAGGAAACAGAGCCACTGAGCTCTTTGAGAAGTTTGAAAAGTGCAACTCACATGTCTACACAAATCACACACACGTCAGTCATAGCTTATCTGGAAAGTGACAGCCTACTTTGATTTGTGAAAACAAATTCTCATTGGAGGGCTTTAAAACATAAACGGCCCTTTAGAGGGTGTTCTCAGGCCTTTTAAGCTTAACATAACAATGAACAGTAAATGATCAAGTCAGACCGTTTGATCTGGTCTAGCTGTGTGAGGACAGAGTTGACTACTCGAATGGCGTCTGAAGGCTCAGTTCCTGAGTGGGAGGCGTTGCGTGCCGCTGTGAGACTCTCCACCTGCCACCAAAAAAACACATTGATGAATACACACAGCGCTCCACACTGCCACAAAACATGCACTCCCAATGGTCACTTGGAAAGCTTACCTCATCAATCAGAACAAACACAAGAGCCTCTTTGTCATCAATCAACTGCTGGATCTTCTGGAACATCTTGGTGACAAGTTTACCACTCTGAAATAAAGGGTAATGTTCAATGTTCAATTCTGCCAACTCCAACAGGCACAGGCTTATTATTAGATCATAAGATTGCAAAGAGGAACTCGCTGTACCTCAGAAAACCATTTGGAGAATAAGCTATGGCTGTTTATCTCAACAAACTGTCCGTAAGAGTACCTGCAGGGAGATAAAAGGGATCCTTAGAAAAATAAATAGCAAAAAAAAAAAAAATTACTGCCAAATGCATACGCTTTGAGCAAAAACCTCTAACCTGTTTGACAGTCTGATTGACAGTTTCTGGGCAAGGGCTTTGCACAGAGAAGTCTTCCCTGTGCCTGGGGGTCCTTCATGTGGGTAGAAATATAGAAGAAGTGTGTGACAGTTTCAGTAAAAGGCTTTACAAAAGGCCCTCGTAATCTCTCATCATATTTGACACATGATGATATATGATTTTATATATTAGTATGTTATTCAATAATGAGAAAAATATATGAGATGTGTTTACCATGAAGCAACACAACTCGATTCCATGCAATCAAGTTGCTGTCGACATTTTTGTCTGAGAAGTAAATGGTAGTTGAGACATAATCCAGGAGCTGGAAAAAAGGGTTAGAAAGGGAAGAAAAGGAAAGTATAGAATAAGCATGGGAAAACATTGATTGATTCAATACATTATCCACTTCCTTACCTGCATTTTGACCCCAGTCTCATACACCAGACTCTCCCAAATCCCATGAAATTCAGCTGTGAAACAAATAAAGGCATTGGAGAGAGTCCCAAACTTCAACCCTACAACCATGTAACATTTCTACACACAGTAAATAGCCACATTAACTAACAGTTGAAAATCCATTCCATTATTAAGCTGTCCATGCAACCCACCAGCTGGCAATAACCAGTGGTTGGCTGCAGAAAGCTCCTCATCCTCCTCCAGGTTGAGCGTGCTAGGGCCGTCATCATTCAGTGTGAAGATATGGATACAGAGAGTATAGTTCTTCAAATCCAAAGGCTAAAAGAGGGTAGGACAAACCAAATAGGCTTGGACACCATTCAAATTAAATAGAACAACATAAGATAGGCCTGGTTGTTTCATTTAGTGGCAGTCTGATATGACATTTTAATGTCTCAGTAAACAAATAGTGACCACTCAGACCAGGCTATAACATACCATTCCCTCTGCATCCACTATGGCCACAGATTCCACATGTTTTTTGAGAAACTCTTCATCAAATTCTGTCCATTTGTAGATTCCAAAAACCATGCTATGACGGTTTAGCAAAGCCAAAACGTGCATCCTCACATCGGACCTCTTTACAGTGCTGCAGTAAATGGAATTGCAAAATATGGCGACAATTAGAATATGTGAACTGATTGACTTTCCATAATAACTTGTTAACATACAAATACGATGAGAACCCAATTAAGGTCTTCATATCAAAAAGTATGTTGTAAGTAGCCCTTATTGGGAATGTCCTTGCATCCTTATAGATAGTTAGGCTTGTAAGTACTTAGCCAGGTCCGCAAAGGTGGGCTATTAGGATTTATATCAATATTGACAATTTCATGCAAGTGCTCACTGTGCACATTGGGTAAGTTCAATCATTTCACAGGGAATTGATAGTCAGATGTGGGTTAAGAGTGGAAAAAAATCAAAAACACAATTTTTGTTTCGTGGAATATCTGCATTTTGTGACCAAAAAAAAACTATATTACACGACAGAAAGATGCCACAGCACTTGAGTGAAGGTTGGCCAACCTGGCTAAGAACTCTACATACCGTTCAGCTAAAGTGGAAATTAATCAAAGCCTGCGTAGGAATGTGCAAGCATAGTATCTGTTATGTTCTGTGTTTTTGTCGCCCCTATCAAATATCAAAGTACAGTAATCCTATATATTTAATATGCAACAAAACATCCAGGAAGGAAGGTGCCCACTTTAAAACCCAAATAACATGTCTGATCTTAACGCAATGCCCTAAATATTGAAGTGCTCATTTTGGTTTATGACATGGATAATACAACACCCTATCCTGTTAATATTAAAATATGTGACTGGTCATGTAATGTATACTCTGTTTACGGTCCTACTCAGTGCTAGACATTAATCGCAATCAGGACTCAGTGTTCGTCTGTTGGAGTAAAACGAGTGTGTAATAGTAAGATTTTATCACACTTTTAAATTGTATACCAAGTATAGCATACCTTTGTGATTTGACGTGGACCTCCACATGGACACTAATGTCATTATTAGAGTTTTGATTGAGATTCCAAACCTCCATGCTGTCAGCTTCCATACCTGTGAAAAAGATTACATAACATTAGTCTGTGATAAATTAGCTTGTATTCTGCAATCTTTTTATGTGGACTGGCATGAAACCTATTTTCTGAGGCCAAAAAAAACTGGGCTGGTTCACTTGGCTGCACATTCACGTTAGTTGACTGACGTTAGGTTAGCCAGACAGCTGAGCTAACTTGACGTTTAACACAATTAGCTGACAGAGTATGTAAAAAGCCAACAGTGAAGGAACAATTGTATACAAGCTTTAGCGGGTTATATCATATTTATTTTCCAACTAGCTAGCTAGTTAACGTAGCCAAAGTTTTGATCAGTACCTACTCAGTAGAGCCACAGAAGACTATCAATCGAATTCCAGCGCGCATTATTAAACCGGAAGTGACTGTAGTTCATTCGTGAACTACTTCCGTTTTACAAACTGCAGTGTTTGTGAAAACATAGCAAGCAAATTGTAACTGAATATATTTTATCAGCACTGATTTTAAAGTAATCACGAAGAAATGGGGAAAAAACATAAAAAACACAAGCCGGAATGGAGGACAGTTGATGGTAAACGCCCACTGGAACTGTATAATTATGCAAGCTTTTGCTTTGTTCCAAGCTACATTGCCGCATATCAGGCTAAACTAGCTAGCTAACGTTAACTAACAGTTAGTTACATACAGTGCTTGTAATATTCCTGTATAATTTACCTAAGAGTCGAGGTTAGTCAGTGAATCAAATACTCTCGTATTTGCATTTTTTTTATTTTTTTTACTATTTGGTATCGCTAGCATTACGTTCATCCTACTCGTGTTATTCAGACTTAACCCTAAACCTTACAATTAACCAGTTTTCTTGCAAATAACTTCATGTGCCATACCATGGATCATGCAATAACTTCAAATTTATTATTATGTCGAATAGCAATTATCATGGTCAAATGACAGATTTTAACCTTACAGCCTGCATGCCTGTGATTGTTATTAAATAGCCCAATGTATGTGATTGAATGGTGGGGTTCATTTATTGCATAAGGAATTGCTTGCCAGATGTACGAATGAAGCCAGGGATACAACCAACCTATGTGTGCAATAAATGGGAGTTACTGTGCGTTTATTGGAATCTTTGCAGCCACTGAGTGAATATTCATGTTCTTGGTAGAAGTGTAATGACTTTGAAAAAGCAGTGGGAACCCAAGTTATACGGCAATTGTATTAGTCTGCAAGTCTGTTAGTCTGTAACTCAACATTTGCTACAGGGGTTTTAGTACACACACACACACGCACACACAATAACTTTAGCTCTGCTAATGAAGAGAGTATGAGGTGTCTAGACATAAACTTCGTAAAAGCGCTATTTGTCTAGTGGAGGGTTTTCATTGCAATTTAGTCTCTTTCATGTTTTTTTTTTTCCTCTGGCTTTTCAGATTATGAAGACAAGCCCCTGGAGAAGCCACTAAAGCTTGTTTTAAAAGTTGGTGGAAGTGAGGTAACAGAGCTCTCTGGGTCAGGCCACGACTCAAGTCATTATGATGATAGATCAGACCATGAGCGAGAACGACACAAAGACAAGAAAAAGAAAAAGAAGAAAAAATCGGAAAAGGACAAAGACAAGCATGTGGATGATGAGGAGAGAAGGCGACGGAAGGTGGAGACTCGAAAGATTAGTCTATTCAAAATAAGCCTTTTATCATTTTCATCATCGTAAAGTATCAGTTTGCATTTCTTGACAGGAGGAGAAAAGAAAGAGAAGAGAGCGTGAGCATAATGAATTGGAAGTGGCAGCGGCGGCGGCGGCGGAAGCAGCTGCAGCAGCAGCACCTGCTACTGGTAGTGGTGTTCCCGTGGAGCCATTTACTCTGCCAAAGAGCATCGGTATCAATGTGAGTTAACATTATTATTTTATTTATACAGGGGTAACCGACTGAGACTAGATCTCTTTTCCAGCAGTGCCTTGGTTAAAGACAGAATATATATTTTTACAACAATTTAACAAACATGATGAAAATAATACAAAAACAAATGATAATCAAATAATAAATATTTTGCTACAATATTTACAATACAGTATAATATATATGATTCAACCCGAACAAGAACACTCTTCAACTTTCGTGTCCTCCATCAAAACTTTACATTGTTCCTCGTCATTCAAACATGTTGATCATCTTCACCAAAAGCACATTTCCTATGGACTTTACAAATACATTTTAACTATTTCACATTGTGAATGTATCTAAGCAGCTAGAGGAGAAGAAAAGGAAGAGGGAGAAGTTTGAGATAGAGACTGAGATGGATGATTTCCACCCCAGCATGAATCTGGATCAGCAAGGAGACAGGCCTGTTCGAGCATGCAGGACACAGCAAGGTAAGATAGTTCTCGTCCAGGGAAAAGGTTTGCTTATTTCTGTGTTGGTTATTTGTAAGACACACGTTGGTATCTTAACAGCCAACATTTGTTATTTAATGTATATTTTTGCCTCAGACTTACTGTTTTCCTTGTTTTAATTCAGAGAGTGAGTGCACACCACGTCAGCAACTCCTAGAACACTTCTTGCGCCAGCTCCAGAGGTAAGAAATCTGTCAAAATATGTGACTGCTTGCTATTTAGAGAACTTAGGTCGTGTTGCTTCTAACCTAACAATAATCTCCACTGAATGGGCTATTGACTTTGTTTTAGATTTTGTTACAGGGTTTGGCAATCAGAATTCCAGATTATTTTTATTTTTAATAAACTGAATGATTGGAGTAATTGTCTTTACAGGAAGGATCCTCATGGGTTCTTTTCATTCCCGGTCACAGACGCCATTGCTCCTGGATACTCTATGATCATCAAACACCCCATGGACTTCAGCACCATGAAAGACAAGATCACAGACAATGAGTACAAAACAATTACTGAATTTAAGGTGAGCCACATGTCTTTTTACACATGTATTGGATTATTGCCCTTCCAATCGGTTTTTGTAAAGTGCATCTCTCATTTCCCTTGTAGGCAGACTTCAAACTGATGTGTGATAACGCCATGGTGTACAACCGTCCAGAGACTGTTTACTACAAGGCTGCCAAGAAACTACTCCACACAGGCTTCAAGATGATGAGCAAAGTAATGTTGGTCGTAGAGAGTGACAAAACTCAAATTGGATTTTTAGGTTCTAGATTATTATCCATCAATTCATCTTATTTTACCCAGGACAGATGCATTAAGTTCCAGTTGGGCTTGTCTGTCATGCTTCTTTGGGTGGCATCAGAATCTGTAGATGCCAATGCATTCCTATGGATACCTTTTACTGCATAGAGTTTTAAGCTTGACACTTACAAAAAATACATTTTGGCTAGGAATATATAAAAAGAGTAGTGGCTATCTTAAAAGGTAGAAAACTCTAGAAACGTTTTTCCAGGAGATCATTGACTGAGAAACTTCATCACCACCCGGAGATCCCTTCTGTCATCCCATTGGCCCCCATATTACTGTCCTGTTAGTTATGCAGACCGAGTAAAGCGTTGCCCTGTGGCTCTCTTATCTCTGCTCTGTTTGCAGGAGCGGCTGTTAGCTTTGAAGCGCAGCATGTCTTTCATGCAGGACATGGATTTTTCTCAGCAGGCGGCCATTTTGGGTGATGAGGACATGACAGCTGAGGTGCCCCAGCCGGAGATCATCCCTATCCCCGTGGAGTCGGCCAAGAAGTCCAAAAAACAGCCTGTCAAAGACATGAAGGAAGCCATCAGGTACAGCCTATATGTAGCTACTGACTGGACAATTCTGTTACTTAACGACTATCTCCTTGAATGCGTCTTAGTAGCCGCTCTGTGTTTTCGGCTGTCTCTTGCCATAGCTACCTGTTTGAGCCAGAAGGGAATGCTTGCAGTTTGACTGACAGCACCGCAGAGGAGCATGTGCTGGCCCTAGTCGAGCACGCTGCAGACGAAGCTCGGGACCGTATCAACCGCTACATGCCCAATTCCAAGGTGTTTACTTGCAGTTATCATGCAGTTCGTTCTGGCATGTTGTGACTGTCATCATAGAATTTTGTAGCCATGCAATTGAACATGGGCACCTTCTACTCCTGTGATTGCAGATGGGCTATTTAAGGAAAGAAGCCGATGGGTCACTTTTATACACGGTGGTGAATCAGTCAGATCCAGATGTAGAAGGTCTGTTAGTCTTATTTGAAAAGTTAGTCAAACAAAAATTCTAATACTATATTTAATTTCCTTTTTATTTTATTTTGCAATAACAATTTCCCTTGTTTGCAGAAGAAGAGACGCAACCAGTAGACTTGAGTTCTCTGACAAATAAGCTTTTGCCAGGACTAACGACTTTGGGCTTCAAAGATGACAGAAGGCACAAAGGTATCTAGCTAAAACACACACTTCTTGAAAAACCAAGCCTTTCTTTTAGGAATGTATTATATCTTGTGCTTCTTTCCCTGCATAGTTACCTTCCTGAGTAGTGCCTACAACACTCAGAGCCTCCAAAACAACTCTATCTACCCAGACCTGCTGCCTGATGAGATGGACCTGTTGTATTCAGCTTATGGGGATGACACTGGGGTTCAATGTGCTCTCAGGTAAAGATCCCATGTCACTGCTACATTTGCATCAGAAAATAAGTGCATCTTGGTTTTTATAACAACGACGTATGCAGTGTTTGAATTCCTCTGTTCCTTTAAATAGCATACAAGAGTTTGTCAAAGGCTGTGGCAATGCCACCAAGAGGTTGGTTGATGGGCTGCTGGATAAGATGACTGCAAATGACCACTCCAAAGCAGTTAACCAGATCCGACAGAAAAGAAACATGGTGTTGAAACCAGACGAAACCAAGACCAATATTTTTGACATACAGGTATGTGAGAGCTGCTCAATGGGATCCACGTATTGTTGCTTTCTTGTTGCTTTCTCAAAAACTGTTAGTATAAATAAATAAAGATGGCTGTGTTTGATCAGATGACAGATGGAACTGGTCTTGGAGAGAGCGGTTCAGTTTTGGACTTCATGTCAATGAAGAGCTACTCTGACATGTCTCTAGACATGTCCATGCTGAACACATTAGGTAAGAACCACAGTTGCATGCCTGTATTGACTACAAAACAACATTCAACACACTATCATGTATTGTGTGCTCTGTCTCTTAATGAGTGTCTTTGGCCAGGCAAAGCTGTGAAGAAAGAACCAGAACATGAAGATGGCCAGCAGCACTTTGAAGATGCGGCCAAGCTGCTGCAGGAGTTCCAGGAGTCACAGGTGGACAGGATTGGTTCCCGGCCGTCCTCCAACCTCTCCTCCCTCTCCAACACTTCCGAGAGAGACCAGCATCACCTGGGTAGGCAGAGGCACCGTTGGGTTATACTGTGTACTGTAGGGATGTTCCTAGCGACTAATTTCCCTGACGTTTAAACGGAAGTTTAAATTTAGACAAGTGGACAGTCAGAAAAGTCCTCAAAATTCGTTGGGATATTCACCAAAAAAGCGCTAAACCACGAAGAACAAACATGTAATTAAATATATAAAATCTATTTAATGTATAATTGATAATGTTATCGTTTTTCCCCAAATTTTTTTTGTCCAGCACTGTTAACGTTGGTTACTGATTTTCGTTTAAAATAGCCAGCGCCGGATTATCAATGGTGCTAACAGGGGCTGGAGCCCCAGGGCCCATGGGTTGGCAGGGCCCTGGTTGACGAAGCATTTTTCTTCCGTTAAGGTTATTGAGTGAAAGTAAATAAAGCCTCATGGAGTCACGGCATGCCTTATGTTGCAACGCTGAGAGATCAGTTTGATAGGTTTGAAACTGCAGCACTTAGTATGTCTCCTGCTGTGTCTAGGGCATATAAAAAGAGACTCAGAGAAAGCGCACGCGTAAAATGCATGCGGATGAAACGCCCGAGTCCGAGTCATTAATGACCGGCAGGCAAAAATGTATTGTGGACATATTTAATGTCGTTAATGATAGGCTATTAGCAGAACTCGAAAGAAGGTGTGCATCCTACATGGATATGTGTGAGCACTTTTCTTTCTTGAATAACATCCTAATACATTCTGGACCAGAGCTTCGTTCAGCAGCTATTAAATTGCAAGAAAAATACTCCAGTGATTTGCATGATGATTTTGCCGAT
>JAVQIZ010237656.1:0-25855 GCA_036023535.2 Galaxias brevipinnis | reverse complement strand
CATGGTTTCCTTGCAGTACCAGAGACAGGTGTGTTTCCTTTTTCTTTTGCTGTGGTTTCATTCAAGCTATCTCTCAACACACATAAGATTAAGATACATTCATTTTATCCTGTGATTTACTAATAAAGTATTAACAATAACACTTGTCTTTCTCTTCCCTTGTCTTAGAAATTCCAAGGGCATTCAGTGCCTGTACAGATCTGATAAAGTTTCTAACGATGGTGATCTTCACAGCATCAGTCCAGCATGCTGCTGTCAATTCTGGACAGGTAGCACTATACTTAATGACGTATACAATTCTTACTTTTGACTACCAGTTCCTATATGGTTTTTGTTGTTTATGGCTTTTTACTTTTGACTCTTTTCCTGTAGTTAATGGAAACTAAAGAATGAACCGCACACACCAACCATACATCTGTATACACACCAAATAAAAAAAAAATTTGAACAGCACATACAGTACACATTAACTGTAAAACTGTCCAGTTTGACATTTTGTGTTTTCAAACCATTGAGAGTTATTTAACATTGAAATATGTTCAGGTTGACATTTTCACAATTTACAATTTATACTAATGTTTTCCTCTCCAGTATGACTACTACGGCTGGATGCCCAACGGCCCTCTCTCCCTGCAGCAGCCTCCTCCCAGTACTAAAGGGAAATGCACTGAGAGCACCATGATGGCAACCTTGCCTGACATAAATGTCACTGCTCATGTCATTGCAACGGTGTACCTACTCAGCAAGCCATCCACTGACTATGTGAGCACAAAGAGATTGACTCAATTGCCTAATTAATAATGTTGGTATTCACATATCTATTGACAGATATTTTTATTTTCTCTTCCTTGCCTTCTCAGACTCCTTTGGGTCACGACTCTGAAGAGCAGTTTGTGGAGGAGAACCCACTGGGTAAAATAAAAAAGTTCCAAGACAATCTGAAAGTGTTTAGTAATAAAATCAAAGCCAGGAATGTGGTCCTGCCTCTGCCATACACTTACTTGGATCCAGATAATGTGGAGAACAGTGTTTCTATCTAAGTGATTGGGTATTACTTGTGATTCCATGAGCACAAGATTTTTTTTAAATGAATGCATTAGTAGATTGCTGTGAGTATAACCATTTTATTTTTGTTGATCCTAGAAGAGCTGTCAATAATATTGTAGAAGCTCTCACAATTTAGTTAGAAAAGATAATTTTTTCAAGTTCTGCTTTGATCTTGGTCGGTACCAAATAAAAATATCACTAATTGGTGCGACTCATTTTGTAGCAGCGTCACTTTTTGTCTTACAAACTCATTTTTGCATTGCCTGTAAAAAATTTAAATTCTTCCTAACCTGTCAACTCTTTAATCTCCCTATTTAATACTTGCAAAATCAGGTTTTGTAATTCCATAATATTCCAGTAATTTCCTTAGTTTAGAATTACAAAATAATTGTTTAGTAGCTGACAAATCCACCTTTTTTTTTACTCAGAAGAGAAGTTGGAAGATTATTATTTTTCATTGTGAAAGTACTCGACATCTGAAGAGGCAATGTCACCTATAAAAAAGGGCAGCTCTAAGAAATCAATCAAGTGGGGAAAATTCATTTGTCAAACTCCTTTTGCGAGGTCTGCACGCAAATTTATGGATGTTTTGTTCTTCTTCTATTGACTCTTGGACGTGTTCTGGTGAAAGGATTCTCCCTTGTCTCCCATTCTCGCCCATGTCCGGATTTTGGTCCTCTACTCGATTCAGAGTCCTCAACCATTTTGGCATGGCAAAAGATATCTATACACATAATCAGTACTTATAGCTAATTTATAGTTCAGTTTAGCGAAGAGCAATTGTCAATCCACAAATTCTAAATTGTCTGGGCTTTGACTGGATAATTGTAAGACATCCAGGTTCTTACTTTGAAACCAATCCACTGTAGCTTTGGTTGTGTGCTCTTTCTATATATTTTTATAAATGTGCTCTTGACATGGGCCGGTGCACCATGGTAGGGGCCGCACCCCAATTTAGAGCAACCAAAACCATTGGCCATATGAAAATGGCCTAACCCATTTTGCGAGTGGGGCTGTGATTTGGACAATTTTAATGACTACCTTGACACTTTTTGCAGCAAAGAAGACTGGCCCAGTACAGCAAACAATTGGACCGGCCCTCCTGGCATTTGCCCAGACTGCCTGATGGCCAGTCTGGGCCTCCTCAACAGCGTTGCCCAAGTCTCTAAAATAGCTATTATCAAACCTACCGAAAACATGCCCAGCTTGTACAAAATTTTCATTAAAAGAGTCTACAACATGGTGTTTATTTACCAAAACTACATTATATAAAATAATGCAGTTAGGTAAATTAGAAGGTAGAGATTTATTCGCCAGCATCTTCCAAAATGTCTTGGGGTTATCATGCAAAAGTTGGACGTTAAAATAATTCACCTTGGCGCAATAGTACTTCTAAAAGCTTGTGCATTTGTTTCTTATATGTCTAAAGTAGAGCCAGTCATCAGTGTCCTTAGACGTTCTAGTTTTCCTCCATGAAGCATTATTTTTGTTCTAATAATGTAGATAAATCAAGATTAAACCAAGAACATTAGTCCTGCCTTCTGGTTGTGTTGGGTTTATGGTCTGCAATGGCCTGGAGCACACAGTCAAACGTTGATAGCATAAGGCCCATAAATGCAAGTGGCTGCAAACGGCCACACGTAAACTCAGTTTTATTCTCGCTGGTGCTAGCCCAAAACACAATGTTCTTGGGAGACACTTAGTGCTCACTGACATACAGGGCTCATCTCTCAGAGGACAGGTTAGCTACTTTTTAAAAGAGTGAGGCACGTGTGTGGCCGTTTGCATCTGCTTGCATCTATTGGGCCTTTTGCTGTCAATGCCATCAGTGTTGAGTCTTGGTCTCTTGTTAATGAGGGATGATCAATACTGGCTAAATCCTAAACCAATAAGGTTTCTTGACCACAACATGGGTGAAGTGGTCCTTTAAGACCAAAGGCGAGCCGAGTTCGACCCAGGAATGACCCAAGTCACAACCGCATACGCTGGTCCAATAACCTGGGTTCACCCTTTCAAATCAACAGTCGACCCGGAAATAGCTCGAGTTGTTGGTCCGATTTGAAAGGGGTATTACTTGGAACTGCTAACAGTCAAGCTGGTACTTTCTTCAATGGCTTCAAAACCAGCATTTACTGAAACAGAATTCCACGGTGGTAGCGTTGGAGAATCGACAGAGCGGAACATGCTTGCACAATCAAGCAAAGTAGCTATTATTATGGACCGTGGTGAACCAGGAGAGTGGAGTCGAGGTTGCATCCAGCGGTGCTAGAAGAGATTTGGTCGTGCTTTAGAAGGGCACACATATTAGCCTCAATCCAATAGAAAATGTGTGTGCAAGAACGGAGGCCTACCAACCTGACTGAGTTACACCAGTTCTGTCAGGAGAACTGTGCCAAAGTTCCAGCAACTTATTGTGAGAAGCTTGTGGAAGGCTACCCAAATGTTTTGGTCCAAGTTAAACACTGTGTCAATGCTAACTAACTAGCATATGTTAACTTCAGACCCACTGGGAATGTGATGAAATAAGTAAATCATACAATTATTCTGACATTTTAATTTCTTGAAATAAAGTAGGGAGCCTATCTGACCTTTGACTGGGAATGTTTACAAGGATTAAATGTCAAGAATTGTGTCAGGAAAACTAAGTTGTTACTTCTGACTTCAAGTGTATGTTTAAAGACTTTCAGCAGATTCTTTTTATAGCTTCACTAAATAAGTTAAATAAGTAGTGTAATAGAAATTACATCTATATAGGTAACCATTGTATTTTAGTGGTAGCTCACTTTTCACTTTATATTAGGGTATATTCTGAATATTGAAAGATGTTCATGTCAGTTATTTGTGCCGTTATGGTTATTAAATTACACTCACTTATTCAATCACTTATACACTAGCTTTTACATTTATTAAACCACTTAACTTTGTTCCCTTACCACCCTCGGCTGGAATGGACACGGTCTACTCATATCAGTAGGGGTGAAGCGCACCTCTAGACTAGCTATTGGTGGCTCTCTTACCCAACCAGCAATGGTGCTGTACGCCTTCTCTCCATAGCAGGGCCCAGGCGCCTCTAAAGACTCTGCTTGGTTAGCTATATGGCCGTCTGAAACCTGGGACTCTGCTGAGGGGCTTTTCTGGGAGAAGTCTTCGTCATGGGTCACAAAAGCCTTGGCCACCTCCAGCACATTCTGAAGGTTGATCACAGCAGAGCCCTGGGTACATTCTGCCTGGCTGAAAATATTGCTTAATCATTAGAAAAATAAGGAATGTAGCTAACCATTTAACGTGGTAAAGAATAAAGCACATCTTTTACAAACAGGACTCAACTGTAGTTGTGCATCTGATAAAAGTTGACAGAGCGCACCCATACATCAAAGAGATAAACCAGCCTGGTTTGTATGTCTTACACAGAACATGATCCCATTGAAAACCATTGTGTTATTGCTTGCATGATGAAATCCGTGTACAATATCCTGTATTATTTGTACACATGAAAATAACCTGTTAATCAAATGAAGTATAATTTATTTGGCATACGCTCCCAAAGACAAACCTATTTTTGCATTTCAAGTCATGCTCAACTATTTCCTTTAAAGAGGTCAGTCTCTGGTCTTCACTGTTACAAGCGATTCACTTCAGCGGCAGGCCTGACTCGCAGGACCTCAGCAAAGCTCTCTCCAAACCAGCAGGTGATGTCTGCTGTGTCCAGGACAAAGAAGAACAGCCTATCGGCACACCGTCTCCTCATGTACACAGAGCGGGGGTCGGCTGACAGGACGCCACGGATAGCGGCCGCAGCTTCGTCTGGACTCTTCAGGAACTTGAACCTGGGTCTCTCACCTCCAGGAGGCTCTGAAAGCCACAATGGGAACCAAATCAAATCAGTGTTATTATATAAGCAAACTGGGATACAATGAAACCAACAAAACGAACAACTGTCTAGATACATTATTTGCATTGTTTATTCTGGTTTTAAAACAGATTTCCGCAGCTCTGCACTTCAATGCATAAGCAACTATAACTCCCTGACAGTAGCACCCTCTAGTGGGGGGATATAACACTGGCAGAGGTATTTCAAGGTTGTATGAAAATTGGACAAAAATGCTTGTTTTTTTCACAGGCCTATACAAACTATCATAAAGCTTACCAGTAGTGTGCAGGGGTAAAAACTGCCACAGTTCTTTTTCAGCAGAAGGGGTGAAGCGCACCTCTAGACTAGCTATTGGTGGCTCTCTGACCCAACCAGCAATGGTGCTGTATGCCTTCTCTCCATAGCAGGGCCCAGGCGCCTCTAAAGACTCTGTTTGGTTAGCTATATGGCCATCTGAAACCTGGGACTCTGCTGAGGGGCTTTGCTGGGAGAAGTCCTCGTCACGGGCAACAAAAGCCTTGGCCACCTCCAGCACGTTCTGGAGGTCAGTCAAAGCAGAGCTCTGGGTACATTCTGCCTGTAGAGATGGAACTTTGGATCTGTCTTTGGAGATGGGGGTCCTTGGGTCTACACTGGGGCTATGCCCTTTTTCATCCTCCAGATCATGATGAACTTCGATGGCAGAGGAGGCACCGGGTGAGTCTGACAGCGGTGAAGACGTGGTCTCACTTGCCCCCTCATCAGGTGACCTAGGTGCACCCTCAGAAACATCCGTGTCCCCTCTACTGTGGGGTGAGTCGTAGTCAGGGATGTAGGGTTTGATGTCCAGTACTGGGGTGCCAGTGATCATGTCAATTTCAGACAGATTCAGCGTATCACCTGGGGAAAATATCAACTGATGTCAATAGATATATTTTGTTATGGTAGGACTAAACCTTATATAAATACAAGCAGCGTGTGCACAACATGATAGTGGGCAACCATAAACAATAGACTGAGGTACGTTCTCATTCCTGCAACATGTTGCACACCAAAGTTTAGTAAATGGCATTAATACAAATGCACACAGATACAGATTATAGAGCATACATATTGTTACAGAGAGACACTCCTTAACAAAGCACTTTACACCATTAGTGGAGGAACACACAAATTTGTTGCGAGTGTAATAGCAGTCCTAACCAGTGATGCTGTCAAGCTTGGCTAGAGTGAGGCCCAGGGCATTGGGCCGGTGAGGGCTACGTGTGGAGTACAGGCCCACCCTCCGACCATTCAGTCTGGGAGGCTTCACCTTGGTCTTGTAGCTCAGGTGGCCGTTCTTATGGAAGACGAAGATCACCCTGTAGGTAGCAAAGAGTGCCAAGAGAGTACACACGGTTTAGACATTATACTTTACACTTTATTACAGTAATAATTCTAATTCTACAACAAAATATGAATAATAATAACTATACCTTTGTTCAGTGTTTTTCTTAATCTTGCAAAGGGCTATAGGAGAACAAATCCCAAAAACTTATGTAATACAAACTATTTAAGCAAACTACAATTTAAACTCAAACTCTTGCTCTGTAACTTAAAATGAGTGGGTCTCCATGGGGTTTTGAGAGCATTAATGTAACATACCAGACATGGGAGTATTGTTCCAAGCCAAGCAGCGAATGCTCAGGGTTGTTGAACACACTCTGCTGGATACGAAGAGTGGCCCTGGAGGGGCCACAGATGGTAGGCTGGCGAGGGGTTCCGTTCTTCACAGAGAAACAGGAACTGATGTAGCCAATGGGGACTGTCCGGATTATCCCTATTATGGCAAGCATTCATTGGCAATTAAATAATACTTTCAATGATTTGCCCTTCAGAATCACTGAAATTGAAACGTTTCCCTGTACAATACGTTTCCCTGTAATGGGATAGCATATGCACAACCTACCTTGTTCCAATGCAATATGTGGCTTTCCGTCTGTCTGTGATATTGGAATAGCATAGTTATCGTCAACTCCAGCCAGTCCAACGCTTGACAAGGCAGACTGGAGTGAGGAAATATGTTTACGATGAGCACGAGCGGAAGTATCCAACAACTGCCTGCAGATTTTGGAGAGAAAAGTCGTGGAATAATCAGCCAAGATTATAAATTAAAGTATACCACCGTATTTTAAAGTTGTCTTCATTCATTATTGACCGGTTTTAAATCAATAGCACACCGCATACCCTACCTTAGATTCTTAATTTCTTTCCGCATAACGATCACTTGCTGATTTAGTTTAGTCAGACCTTCACTAGAACAGTTACACATGGCAGACATTTTGTAGTTGTTGTCGACGTTGATACTGATTTTGTATGTGATTGCTATTTTGTTGGCTATTTTACACGTAATAGCTAAAGCTAGCGCGAAAGCTGCCTCAGGAATTCAAAGGATTTCGCCAAAAAGTTAACATGTAAGCACACAACGCGGAAGCACATGTTATGCGCTACTGTCTCCAGTTGGCCAATGCAGTGAACTGCAATATAATCTGGACATACGGGTACTCCAATTTATTTAAAGTGTCCGCTTCTTTTTGGGGAAAACATATTCGAAATTCCATATGTCAATGCATAATTGATGTAATAACATAAAACATTTAACGACTCTTGCATCGATTATCAATAAAACAAACATGGAAAAACATCTATCAATTACTTTATGATGTTGCCTTTCATAAATTACGATGAATCAATTTTGCAACAGTCAACTTACCCCCATTTTAGTGGGCTACTCTGTACTTCATTCGGTTAGCGTTAATGATCCATGCACAGTGGCCGGACGTTTGTTATACAGACATGAGACATCCATTCCAACTTGAAGAATGGACTATACTTCAACTTTGCATTTATATTTGTGTGGTTCTTTTAAATGACGCTGCTGTAAGCCCATATTACTTGAATATTAACTAGCAATATGTGACAGAAATGCTTTGGCATTGTGCTGGAAATTTCACGTCTAAAAAGTTCTAAATTTGAAAGCAATGATACGGTTGATATATGCTGGGTCTGTTTTCTTAAAAATGGGAGCGCGGCCTAAACGAAGAAACGTTGGTGACGTGTTGTGGATAATGGAAATATAATGCTGGAGTTATTGCGCTAACCATTTCTGGCTCATCGTATCACTACGTATTTTTTTCAAAAGCAAGCAAGTTGTAGCTTGTAGGCGTAAAAAGTGTCGAATTGCAAAACAATGTGTGCCTTAGTGAGGTCATCAATTTGATTTCTTTCATTAAATGGACAGCAGAGGGCATAACTGAGCAATGGTAGACATTGTGAAGCTGAAAACATTCAACAGAGCTGGACTTTATTAAAGTCTTGTAAAAAGCAACAATGTTACATTTGTTCAAATAAAGAAGATTGATCCGATTTTAAAATAAATCTAATACAATGACAAACATAAAAGTTAAAAAGAAATATGAACACCAATTTACGCAATAGCTTTTGAAATAAATTGTAATTTATAGTGCAAACGTATTGGTAAAAACATTTCATACATTATAAAGCGAAATAAATACATAGGTCGATTCCTATTAATTTTCAAATGCCATAAGACACTAATGTATGTATGCATTTTGCTTTCAATTAAGCGGACAAAAAATTAAAATAAAAGATGAACTAACTAGCATGGGGCTATAAACTGAAAACTTATTTCAAGGCAAATATGATTTGAATGTCGGAGTTGATATATCTTTATTTTGTTCAGATTCATCAGGCGATGGCTGCTTGGTCAATTCTTAAGGAAAGAAACACATTTAAGATAACTGGGAAAAAAACAATATCAATACTTATAAAACATAATGTCTGGTCACAATCCTTGGTTTCACACAATATATTTTCATTAGCCTCAGCAATACTAAATCTAATCCAAAGCTTCTTGAGTACCTTGATCAGCACTGTAGTCCTGGGATGGATAAATGTCTTCCTCTTCATCAGTACCCACATCTTTGATCAGGACCCGATCCAAGTCATCAATATGCCCTGCATAGGTGGTTTCCTGTTGGGCAGTTAAAGCAGGAGCAGGGCCTGAGGCTGTGGCAGAGCTGAAGACTGGGGTTGGAGCTGGGGCAGAGCTGAAAACAGGGGTTGAAGCTGGAGCAGAGCTTAAGACAAGGTTTGGAGCTGGAGCAGGGCTTAAGACAGGGATTGGAGCTGGAGCAGGGCTGAAAACTGGGGTTGGAACTGGGGCAGATCTTAAAACAGGAGCAGGGGCCGATGGAGAGCTGAGGACTGAGGCCGGGGCAGAGCTCAAAGCTAGGCCTGGCCCAGGAGCTTGGAGTGGGGGTGGCTCGGTGATTGGTGCTGGAATTGGGGCTGAGGATGGGGCAGGGCCCATGAAAGGGTGGAAGACAGCAGTAGAGGCAAGGACAGGGGGACACACAGAGGTTGGAGCCAAGGAATAGGCGGGTATATTGTCTGGGGCATCAAGGACAAACACTGGGTGAGACTCCGGAGGGCTTGACTCTACTGCAGGATGGAAGACATATCCTGAAGTTGAGCTTGGCTCCCCAGGTTCAACCGGAAGTGCCTCTAGGATGGCTATAGGTTCTCCTTCAGTGGTGGGTAATTCTTCTAGAGCTTCAGTCCTCCGTGGTCTCCCTCTCTTTCCCGTGCTACTCTTTCCTTCTCTTCTCGACCGCTTTCTCGTGCTCTCCACCCTGATGGCACACAAGGAAAAACAATCACGGTGGGATGTTGTGATCAATGCTTTCTTAATTAGTTCTCCCACACCTTTCAGTTGACGTTGATACAACACTTTAACAACACTTCCATTGTTTATAGTACAAAGTCCTTGACCTGGTCTGAAGTGAATGGTTGGAAACACCTGAGCAACCGTTGATTTCCTCTTGATGCATAAATGCACAATTAGAATACGGATAAAAAATAAAATAAAACTGTACTGAACAAGGCTGAGAATTTCTTCATTTTCAAAAGAAAAAACAATGGTTAATGACACATTCTGTGTTTCTGCTATTGATTATGCTAGTTGTTACATTCATGTTATATACTATTTCAGTTGATTAGTCATGTTTAACATATGTAGGTAGAGTGCCGATGACCCGTACAATATTGAGTTTGGTAATTTCCTATATGTCCCAGATCAATTACAGAATTAAATGTAATTTGACTGTTTTGTTATACAGATTTACCCAAAAACCCACTGGTTAGTTGCCTTCTCTGCTGCCTCAGTCTTTTTCTTCTGGAGAAGATTCCTGTCTCTGAGTCGGCGATGAAGCCCTCCTACAAAGTACCCGCACACAGAGACAAGTCAGTAAACTAGTGACGAGAACATGTTGAACTAACTAAACTGGATAACACTGTGCTAGATCAGCAGTCATGATTTAGAAACATCCACGCATGTACAGAAAAATATATAGATAAAAACAAAAAATGACACTGGTGTCTTTTCTTATTACTCTTGTTGAATGAACTTGATTTGGAAAATATTAGCATACATGTAGAACAAAAAGTGGGTGCCATTCAATGTAAATGGGATATACTAATATATGAAGTGTTTTGAATGAGAAAGAGTGTCCAAACGTTTTACTGATACTGTATATACACACCATTAGTGTCTCGAAATATACTGAACATCTATCTACATTTAAAACAAGGAAGGAACATATCACTTTACATTTGTAGTTATGATTAACATAGTATTCAGTGTCTAATTTAATCTGGATATATTTGCACAGGCAGGTTTCAGAGGTTATTACCTTGGTTATTATCCAGATCTGTATAATCCAAATTAGCCTTTTCTTTTTGAAATGTCTCCTCCATTTTAAGTTCCTGTTCAAATGAATGCAAAGTGTTGAAAGCAAGCAGGCACAAAAAAGTTGATTTAAACTTCTGTTAGTATTCCGCCCTCCAAAAACATTATCTGGTTAAACATTAGCATAACTCTGGGAGAGTTCTTGCAGATTTGCCCTTATCATATTTGTAAAGGTGGAGGAGTTGGCACCAATCAACCCAAAAAAAAAAAAAAATACAGCCCATTGAGTGTGTTCTGTGTACTTTAAGAGTACAATGCTTGCAATGTTTGTTTTGGTGTCTGTGTGTGTGTGTTGGTATGTTTGTGTGTGTGAGTGCGCAAAGGACTATAGAAGAAAAATTTAGAATATATGTGTTCCATAGTAAGTAACTAAGTGCTTATGTAAGCTTATTACAGAAGCATATATGTGCACAAGAGACACAAGTGTGCGCTTCAGTGTACACACAAAAATTAAGCGACTGGAACAATCCGCTTGACCAGAATTCCGAAAAAGCCCTCCAATAGTCCAATTGTTATTAAATAAACATTATTTTATATTTAGTAGAAAATTGTGAATGGTAAAACAATCGTAGGAGAACACACAGCACAGTGAAAGCTGGGTTGCAAGCAGTTTCTACACATTCCCATTCCTAAAACTGAAAGCGTACATGTTTCAGCATGCCAAGGAGAAGTGGGTCCTATACATTTACTAAAATGTTAAATCTCACACTTCAACTCTTTCAGAACTCCTCCTTTAACATCGATCTTTCTTTGGAAAATAACTTCTTATTCAAGGAGACAGGGTCTACAGAAAACGGCATATTCAATTTATTTTCTCTAGCAGTGCAAAAATAATGTAGTATCATATGAAGTATGCTTCTTTTTTCAAACATTTCTAGAAACACTGATCCTTAGAAGTCAGTCCCATCATAAAGTTTTAAATTTGAATGAGGCGCCAGAAGAGGTCGATCCTTCCTCCTCCTCCACTCAACCCCCCACTCTGCAGCCTTTGGCAGTAGAGGCATACCCATCTTATCTTGCTGGGGAGTCACTCATTGTTTGAGGGTGTGCTCTCAATCTTCGCTGAGCACATTGAGATGGGAGGACTGGGTTTTGGCCATTCCAGGAGTTCATGTAGCCATATAGAGAGTAAATGTCACTCGTTCTGTCAACTACTTTCCATACTGGTGGGGAGCTCTGGAGGGTCCCGTTGTTACACTCCCTCGGCTCAACAAGCAGCCATAGTACAGTTCTTGAAATTACTGTTCACACATTGTTTGGTTCAGAAACTGGATTTTTACAAAAATTTAAATATAATAAATAAAGAAGTTACAAAATTTCTATAGATGACTGTTTATAATATTCAATCCAATTATAATAACAGATTATGACTCTTAAATAAACATTTTGCATCTGCCTTGAGATATCTTGTTAGTTTCAGCAACCAACCGTCCCCTAATTAACATGTAAACACTATTGACGATGAAAGGCAATTAGGCAGTTTATGTCCAACTAGATGTGGTGGCTCCTTTCACAGCTATGGTTGTTTGTAAAGATAGCTTAAAATCAATGCAGTAATCCTAGAACAATTAGATCAAGTCCCAAACATTGTCCCGAGAAAATTTACTACCATGTGATCCAAATGATGATTTATCTTCATATATATTAAAGTCAGACAGCAACACAATAACTAATTGCAGAAATACAATTACACTCCTGCAATGAATAGGTCTGCATCGCTTCTGTCTTCAAATAATTAATTTATTGGTTCTAGCATGAGCGGCTAGACAGAGAAGGCAACTGTACACACCCATGTTGCATGATATATAGTTTTCTGGTTATTCATTGAGAACTTCTAGTGCCATCTCCTGGTTCATTTTCTCTACTGCAAAGAACATTTTGTCAAGACCATATTAATGTACAATAAAATACAGTGTCACAAATAACAGTACCATAAAACCATGTAAAATGTACCCATTATTTCCCAAAACATATTTGAGAGCAATGCATCTTTTAAAAAGATCATGTACATGATAGCACCTGGTTGTTTTTTTACTATCACTGTTCTGTGCAGCACTGGTGGTGAGGCAGGCCAGTGATCCCAACCATGTGACTTCGCTTTCTACAGGTATAGTTATTGCAAGTATTTTAATAGGAGACCAGTAGATAGTGATCCAAATAATAAGAAATGTTAAGCACATATTTTATGGAACACCTCTGAAGCACAATGAACATAAATAACATGCATTCAATGTTTCTTTTTCTAAAGGAAGCCCATTCTTCTATCTTCTATAGGGTGTTTTGGTGGCCGTTAGAAGGAAGGCACACACACAAGTTCTTCTGCTTGAGGGATCTCAGGTCTCTAAGCAGGAAGTATCAGGGGGAAGTTCCCCCTTGCCATGTGCACATACAATGCTCTTTTCACTCTAAACCAAATACAACCTTTCTACTGTCTAAAAAATGCAAAATGTGAACCAATGAAATTAACTGACAGGAGTCCAAACATTTGAATTATTTTATTTATTGGTCCAGTTCTGCAATGATCAAACTTAAGTAAGAATGGCAATGTATTCATGTGCTGATAATATATACACAAAGAAATTTTTACTTTAGATTAAAGTTTTAATTCTATTCAGCTTTAAACACAGTTTTACAGTCAAACTGTAATCGAGCATAACACCAATTAAATTGTACATTGTTAACTTAACGCTGAACATTATATATAGGTTTTCAAGATATTATCACTCATGGAAATGAATGACAGATGGACACACAACTTTTTCATTTTTACATAATACATCACTTTCTATCCAGAATTAAATTGCACCACAGCACTGTTTCAGGGCAGCGTCATGTTTTGTGACTGCAATGCCTTTTAAAGACTATTGGCGTTTCTGACCACAGATGGCGCTATTGAGTATATATTTTGTTTCAGTCCCGTTTCCCTCCATGGTTTCTCCTCTCACTGAGTAACTTAGCGTTTGGCTCAGTTCATTATACAGTCCCATATTCTCCCTCCATTAGGGCATCTCTCTGCCTTTGGACTGAATAGTGATTCCACCAAAACCCAAGAGAGAAAAGTTTAACTTTCGTAGGGAAAGATGGACATGAAAAAGAGGATCCACTTGGAGCTAAGAAACAGGACACCATCTGATGTAAGTCGTGTCTTTTAGACCAAACCTTAGTTTTCTTGCTAGCCTGCAAGCTAGCTTGCTACTTTTTTTGCTTTCCAAGTGACCTGTGTAGCAAATGGTGACCACATGGGCTTTATGTTTCTTATTTATTAATAGGGCGAAAAAATACTTGATTAATAAGATTCATCCAAAATACTGTACCTCTTAGGGCGTGAAGAGACAACAAGAGAACCTACGTTATATTCACTCGTTACTTTCGAAAGCCGATTCTTTTTGCTTGCTGGCATTATTGCAGTGTTTTAACCATTTCGCACCCTTATACTGGTCGATGTTGCATTCACGGTTGAATTTTATACCGACGTTGGGGCACATTTATAACTTCTACTTACAGTTAACGTCAATTGCTCTTCCACCGTCTGGCAAACAGAGTGGTTTATTTTATATATAACGTTGCCGTGGAAGCCATGTTTGTGGCTAGCAAATCTGCTAAAATGGGGCGCCCTTTATTACAATGCACTTTAAACTCCACAACGTTAATGTAAAATTGAGTGGTTGGAACATGCGACTGGATACTTTTTATATTTGATACCCACGGGTGGAGTCTTTTCTAACAATTTCAAATTCGATTATGGCTCGGTTATTTTGTAACATTACGCTGACAAATGTTTCAACTGCTAGGATTCCGACTCGACCACATTTAAATATCTTTCGAACGTTACAGTTGCCAGTTGGGTTTTTAATTTCCAGTGTTTTTCATATTGCGTTTATTTTTTTTAATGTTCACGTTGGCTAGCGCACCGACGATAACACACAACAAATCGTAAATGTACTTCTGGCAACTGTTTACACATGCCCAAGCTGAATCATAATATAAACATTTTATTTACTATCGTTAGCTCATTCTGGTGGTATAAGTTGGGGAGGTACAGCCATTCCGACAGCGGTCAGCGAGTGTTTCGTTCCCGCCATATTATCACTCACTAAACTGTTGAAAGGAAATAAAAATACATTTCATCTGCTACTATATCAAACACTGTTCATATCCTACTATCATCTGTTAGTATATTAACTCTGATGTGAACGGTCGAACGAGTGTCAATTGATGGTCATCGTCTCGTGAAAAAATTGCCTGCTGGAATGACACGAGACCCGACTACCGCGTTCGTTGAGTAGGAATGCTAAAACTCGACGTTCGGCGCTGTGTTTACTGTCATGCATAAAAAAGATACAGTTCTGACAGATTAATACAAAATTATGTGTATGCTCGTACTACTATCTATAAACTATGATTTCCCGTCGAAGTGTTCAGAGAACTGCATACTGTATCTCAGGAATCGCCATGTTGTCATTCTGTCGTCTTTGAAGCGCTGGAGAAAGGAACTATCTCCATCTTTGTTTGTCTAATTTCCGTTCTGAATATTTCCTTCGCCATTCGAACTCAAACGATGATTCAATGTAATAAAGTTGTCTTAGCGTTCGTTCATTCGACATCTAGGCAATCCATTTCCCCCCACTAATTCGATTTTTCAAATTCAAAACAAATCATTGCGGAGAATATTTGCAATCCTCTCCGTTGCTGAATAGTGGCTAATGGCGGACAGACAAACCTCGCTTGAAGCTCGTCTACTGCACAATAGCGCTTAAAAGGGCAATGGCTAGCCTGTAGCGAGCTTGCTAACAAAAATCATTGCATTTGTCGTTAGTGACTGGACCAGCCAGCCAAAGAAAGCGAGACCTATATTGTGTGGTTCTTCCTTCTGGCAGCTGTTGAGAGCAAATTGGCCCCTTGCTGTGTGGTAACAATAACACGATTAAAACTTCAGTTGGCGATAACCTAAACCCCCTTTTGGACATTTTCGTTTGATCATAATAAGACGTGTAACGTTAACTTTTGCACACATTTTGTCAAGCATGAATTGCTTAACACTAACCGCGGTGCCTGGACGATTAACTTCAAATACAAGTAGAGTTATTGTAACAATTTGTTCCAACTGATAAGTTTCATGTATTTTCTCCGCTGTCATAAGGGAACTGTTGAGCAACCACTCCCTTGGTCCCATTATAATATTTTGAGTAAATGGGCTACTGTGTGATGCTCAAGATTATATTTTTCAGTCTTTGAGTCAGAATGATAACATGTTTATTATGTCATGGAACAAGAATTTTAGGATCAATCTTTGAATAAGCCTTATTCAATAAGGGGTTTAACATGCAAGCCATTAAATATGAGATATATAGAGAGAGAGAGATAGAGGCATTAATTGAACAATTAATTTTTTTATTTTACTCGGCTAGGTTAGAGAACTGGTTCTGGACAATTGCCGGTCAAATGAAGGAAAAATTGAAGGCCTTACTGCTGAATTTGTCAACCTGGAATTCCTTAGTTTGATAAACGTTGGCTTAATGTCTGTCTCCAACCTTCCTAAACTGGGAAAACTCAAAAAGGTAAAAAAAAAAAATTTTTAAATAAAACTATTAACTTAAACATGTAAAATAATATCTGTTCAATATAATAGCTGTTTTTTCACAGACACTCTTCTCCCTGGCCTGGATGTAACATAAGTCAAACCTTTTTTTTCCAGTTGGAGTTTAGCGACAACAGAATTAGTGGTGGCCTCGACGTTTTAGCAGAGAAACTCCCCAACCTCACACATCTAAACTTGAGCGGCAATAAATTGAAAGACATCAGCACACTTGAACCATTGGTAGGTTTGCTGGAGCGATTATAGACATTTCATAGCTGTTTGTAAAATCTTTACTTTACAGATCAGACAAGTTCTTAGCACTGCCTGTCAACTGATGTTCAACTTTACGCATAAGCATAAAGCACATGTTTTCATTTCAACTCCATACAGGGGAGTGCACATAAAGAAACATGTCCTTATTGATCATGCACCGTAACCGTCTCTCACCCCAGTGCCTCTACTCCTGTAACAGAAAAAACTGGACAACCTTAAAAGTCTGGACCTGTTCAATTGTGAAGTGACAAACCTAAATGACTACAGAGAGAGCGTGTTTAAACTTCTGCCTCAACTCACCTACCTGGATGGCTATGATATGGAGGACAGGGAGGCTTCAGATTCAGACGGAGAGGTGGACGGCGTGGATGATGATGATGAAGGTTAGCGTTTTCTAGCTTGCCTTAAGCATATCAAAAAAATTTCTCGTACCAGACAAAACCTAAAGTTAGAAAAACAATTATTGTTGTAAATCCTTGTTTATTGTAATTGAAAGAAGAAACTGGACTATTTAGTATTGTCTGAATATGTCTGTTTTTGCTTGGAGCTGACTGACAGGCATTGTTTTGCAGAGGGAGAGGAGGAAGACGACGAGGAAGGGGAGGAGGAGGACTTTGATGAGGAGGAAGATGATGAAGATGAAGAGGGTGTAGAAGCAGAGGAGGATGACGAGGTCAGCGGAGAGGATGAGGTAAAGGCTAAGCTTCATTTGTTTAATTTAAAACATTTCAACTCATAAGGTGGAATTTTCGTACGTTGATAGACTTCATTTTGTTCTTTTGCCAAAGGAGGAAGAGTTTGGTCATGAAGGCGAAGTCGATGACGATGATGATGAGGATGAAGACGAGGATGAAGATGGTACGTATAAGTCTCTGCACTCTACATTCTCTATACTTGATCTATTGCTGTCAGTTGATTTAATTTCACCTAATGTAGGATTTGAAATATACAATGACAGTGAGATTGTGTACCCTTTTGCCCCTGAAGCAGAGGCAGCAAAAGGCGAGAAGAGAAAGAGAGATCCAGAGGATGAAGACGATGACGAGGATGATGATGACGAGGATGACGATTAAGAGCGCAAAACAAGAAAACGAGAGCCTATCGAGTTACCAAACCCTCCCCTCCCCAAAAACTCCACCCAAACACCCACCCTTCCTTTTACCTACACCCCCCTTTCTACTCCACATCTCCCCCCAGCTCTGAGCCCTATGTGGGGTAAGACTGTACCGGACGGGTGGGCCGAGTGGAGCTGCACCCCAATGGAACCGAGAGCCCCCAGCCCCCCTTCCCCCAAGGTTCTCAGGCAGTCCACCATTCAGCATTCCACAATTTCACTGTCAAACCCTCTTTATGTATTCCCATGTGAGGACTTTGGGACTGGTATCTAGTTTGGGGTCTGTGCTTTTAATATTTTGTTGGACGAATTTATTATTGTTTTGTTGTTGGGTTTATTATTATTTCCTCATTTTGTCTATGTTTTGTTTTTTCCGTTCCTTGTTTTCTTTCCCCAAAAATGATTGCTATAGCGACTGTGCAACAAGCAAGCTATTATTTTTTGTGTGGCTGCCTGTTGCACAAATCAAGGTTGTAGCTACATTTTTACTTTCTGTATTACAAGATAAAATTTGTAAATAAAATGTTAACATTTTGTGCTTTGCCCTCCTTCTACCATGCCTTTTTTGTGTCGCAGTAGAATGTAATATATCCCAAAGGGAATATATATGAGTGGCCTATCTTTGCAGTCAATTTAAGAAGATCTGTGTAAAATTACCATATTCATTGAATTGTCTGTACTAAAAGGGAAGGTCCAAGATCATTTTTTTCGTACACCACTACCTATCCTCTTAAACCATCCCTTCACTTTTTATGACGATTATAAAGAAATATAGTTGATATATAAACAACTTTCTTGCAATTGAAAGTAACATTCTCCTGAACAGTTTTGCTAATTATTTTCATTTGAAAAAATCAAATTATGAACGCATTTTTCAAGTATTAGTTATTACTATACATCGAGATCAACCAACTGTTTAATCATATCTCTTTTACAAAAAGCCAAAACGGGTCCGACTGGCTTGCAATTCCAGAGATGGAAAAGGTTGGTCTTCCAAATGTCAGTCTGAGTAAACTTGGGGGAGTGACCAACCCTTCGTAAGTCAACAGTCGCAACATAGTGTGGCAAACTATTAGCTCTGAGCACTGTAGCTCATTTTCGCTAATGTAGTCAATGTTGATAGCCTTGGTTAAAAATACACTGACAGCCTAAATACGTTTTATATTCGATTCTATTGTATTGCGGGTTTTGTTAAGGCATTTTTAGAACAAATTATTAATTTCAAAGTGAGAATAGATTTTACTTGCACATAGTTATAGTGAGATGTGTATTCAATACCTTTTTATAAAAAAAATTAAACATTCTATCAAATCAATACACTTTTGCTACACCTTTGTGCACTGGTGTCTATTACAAAGGGGTAAACAGAATAATCTATTCACTTAAATCAGACATTATTGTCAAATAGCAAACAGTGATCCAGACGGCAGCCTCGAATGACAAGTGTGGCTTTCTGGAGGTTCTGGTCTTGTAATGGTGTTAAATTAAGGCAACGTTTTTTCAGTATTTTTATTTTACGTTTCTCGCGTAAATTAAAAGTAGACATGTATAACACCCAATGTATAACAATTCAAGAAATGTACTTATTAATAAAAAAACTTAAGTTTCTGAATTTACTTTCCCGTATTTCAGGCTACATCTGGACTATAAACCTGTAAAAAAAACATCTTCAGATAAGATTTTTTTGGGGGCGTATAGCACCGCAGGTCTGGGTTATCATAGTTGGTAGTAGCCTAAATATATTTTTCATATAGATTGTCAGATTATCATTCAAACCAGTCTCTTAACGAATTCATCAAAACAAGATTACCAACACAAAAGAGGCACGGAGTATTCGTCTTTTAGATTGGACTCACGATTCGGTTCGGTCGAGGAAAGTCTAAATCGTCACTCAGCTAGGAAAGTACGTGTAGAACTAAGACATCTCCAAGTGAGAGATATCGTTCCTACCCAAACCCAACACAATACTTCTAAATTGGACTTCATCGTTGAACGTGCATATTATTCATTCGCCTGGGCCATTATAGTCAGATAGCAATTGCTGGTGGGTGGAGATGATTGGTTGAAACCGCGTGTTCACATTGGTGGTCATCAGATATGCTCCACGTTTACAGTAAATGTCTAGATTGAGGCCAATCTATGTGGAAATGTATGGTTTGAAATGCATTTGCCTACTGTGAATGTTTCATGAAGAATCACAAGAAAAAAACAGGGCCAAGTAATCATGAAACCTTGCACTGTTACAATTATCCAACATTGGCACAAGTAGCAACAGCATGAACACTACAATGGAATATAGGTTATTCTAGTCGACAGTCCAACTACAGATGGATTAGGTTGGCAGAGGTGTTTAGAGTTTGCCCCTGCAGTGCCCTTTGACCAGTCAATGAGTTAACTCAGAATGCAATTCTGGTGTGCAATAACATGAAACCTGTAGGAAAGGTCACAGGGGTCAGTCACCACAGTGTATAATTTTTTTTATTTACGGTCAACAGTGGTATTATTTTGTAGTGAAGTCTTTTCGTACTGATACAAAGATAAATAGTTGCAATCAAGAGGAAGTCTTCTGTGTTCCTTTTGCAGGAACAAGCCTTCTAATAACATTTATGCACTAGCTTTATTTTAATCTTTGTCCAAATTATAACATTTTATTATGGGAAGACAGGACCAGTATAATCCAAACTCAGGAGTTTATCAAGTCTGATTGTAATTTATCTTGTGCCTTATCAGTATTCTCCAACATACATTTGAATCTCAAATACCCTCACTGCCATGCAGGCCCTCTTAAGCATTGTCTGATTGTCTCACATGGCCGTCTGTTTACCATGTTTGACAGACAATCACACAAAATAAAACTAATTACACCAAAATGGGGGGATGTTACTTACATACCACTTGTCAGCAACAGCCCACTGCAACATCGAAAAGAAATTGACTAGGCATGTTTTGCGTTCCCTGTTAATTAAACATGTACACAATGGCTTTTTTTCACAGTGACCGCAGAACGTTGATAACACTAAAACATGGAAAACCCTATTTGCTCTACTTCAGTCAACCAGATGTGAAATCATGGCTGTAAGTATGGCGAAGTAGCTGGATCTTGTTGATGTAATGAAATGGCGAGCCCAAAGATTTGTGGCCATCAGGGTGAAAACAGCAAAGAAACGTCATGGTCATTACCATATACTAACGCCTCAGTGTAATGTGATTACATCTTCAAATTGTTTTAGTTATCTGACCATTGTTCAGTGAGTGATAAGTTACTTTGAAGCCCTGTGTTTCCCTTTAAATGAGAGTGCTCCAATTGAACTGGGTTGTGGGGTTTATATAAAACGCCAACTTTGTTGTTGATGAGATTCTAACTTTAGACAAGAACCCATGTGCATTGCATGCTTTTGTTCTTTGAATGTCTTAGCAACCGGTAATGATTTTTGTTGTTTCACTCATTTGACTCATTCGACTCATTCACTATTTCCTTTCACAAAAAAAAACAATAAATAAAATAAATCTGAAATTGGTCCCCACATAGCATCAGTTATACAGATGGCTTGTTTTACTTCAGCTACTGTGCAACATCTGTTGGTCTGATTGTTCTTTAACCAGTTCTACCAGTCATACTAAAATAAAATGCAGCTTATTTGAATGCAGAACAGTTTAAAAAATAATTTCATCCTTATTTTCCCTTTCATTACTTTCATTTGACAGTGTCTCAACCGCACACACTGGTCTCATAAACCAGGGCCATCTACACGTACAGTAGTTTAAATATGGAGAGAAAAAAAAATCACAAAGCGTAGAAAATAAATTCAGTGTATCTTCTATTTAAAATTATATGGGATGTCTGCTCCCAATCTCTGGCAACATTCAAATAATGAGCAGATCACCACATCATTCATCTAAGACAGGCACATATATAATATTTTTGCCCAAATAAAAGGGTATTTAAAAAAAAGCACAATAAACTTGCATAGGTCTGCAGCATATAAAAGAAAAGCAATAAAATATCTCTCAAAGGGACAAGTTTGGGGTTTGATATACTATATGCAGTTGAAGTAGCATAAAATATATTACAGACGGAGAGGTGAATGAAAGTCTATGAGTCTGCTGTCTGTACATGAATACAGATTATGGGCATCATGTATAATCCTATGGAAACCGAAGCCACTCCAACGAGAGATGTGTGGAATGAGATGTGAACCTAACATTGGCTTTAAAACGGCCATTCCCCCGCACATAAAGCTGGAGCATTCACAGAAGGTTCATGGTGGTGAGTTATGCTTATGGGTGACCCTCGGTCAAGATGTCCCCAGGAACGGGTGAGGGTATCTGGGGTGGGCTATCCCAGGGCTAGCCCCTAGGACTGTGAGTTCTTTGTGTTTTTCATCTCCAGCTCGAGCTGTTTGATGCGCACGTCTCTCTGGTTGAGGAGCTCCCGCAGTCTCCGGATCTCCTCCTGCTGCTTGTGGAACTTCAGACGAAGCTGTAGGTATAACGGCATGATTACGTAACTATTTTTTTATTACTCTTTTCCTTTTCATGACCTTACGGTGTATGTAGATTATTAATTACATAGGCAAGACTAAAATTGCCCATGTGAGCTAAATGAGAAGCAGCATGCAGAGAAACAAAATCGTAGCCACATACACAATACACTTAGAGGTAACTAATAAATAAGTAAATTATTATTACACAGAAAACAACTTTGCTGACCACAACAAAGATAACAAACGAATTATAAAAATCTCAAACTGCTTGGCAGTTGGTAAAATGTACCCAAACCTACCTCGTTCTCTGTTCTGGGCGGCGAGCAGAGTGTTGGGTCCTGTCCATTGCTAACAGACATCCACTCTTTGGTCTCCTGGGTACCCAGTTGCTCCTGGATGTAGGCCAGCTGCAAAAGGCCTGGCCTGCTCTGTGACCGGCGCGACTCCAGCGAGCCACCCAGCCCCTTACCACTGCTCAACTCTGGGTGTGAGTCGGCTACTCGACTCCCAGGCTTCAGGGACATCAGCACCGGGCCTGAAGGTCATGTACAGTACCAACAACCATGATGTTATTAGTAATAATAATACATTTAATTTAGATAGCACTTTTGTAAAACCCAAACACGCTTCATGTGTTAAACAGCAAACATGGTAACAGACAATGAATGACACACCAATAGTGAGAACAACAGGCAAAACAGCTAGTTAGCTAGTCATACACCTTAAGTACTGTTGCTAAGCATGTTAGGTTAACCTGTTTACAAAAATGTAAGATGCAGCTAAGCAAACATTGGAAACATCAACTCCAAAAGGAAGCTGAGACAGGCAGCCAATTAGAGAGTTGGGGTTTACATAGGAATGGTCCTGAACAAACACACTTTAATTTGAGCAAGGAAGGATAAACTGTAGGTCTAACTGCTTTTGGTGTATTAAAACATTCTGTATTGGAGCTTCAGTTAATGTATCGGTTCAAGAAAATGAGACAGGCCTGCTTTCCAGCTCTCAAACACACAAAGACACACACACACAGTTGGCCTGCTGACCTTTGTCCACACCGCTGAACCACTCTTCAGCCGTAACAGCGGGCACGTTTCCTGCCGTCATGGGGTAGATGTCTTCTTGATACGATTCGGACTGTAAAACCCACACACAAACACACACACACACACAGGAATGAATAACCCTTCTCTTGGTCACCCCTGTTCAATGACCTCTGCATTAGACAGTGTCTTTGGAGGTGTAGTGTATAATGTTCGTGTTGCGGTTCCTACCCGACGAGGGACAATCATGGAGAGAGGCTCGATTAGACTCTTGATTGTCACCAGCTTGTAGAACCTGAACACTTCACAGGAACTCACGTCCAGCCCTCTCTTTGGCATCACGCCTAGTTGTGGACACACACACAAACACACACAATTAATTCCAGCACTATTGCAGCAAATGGTTAACACCCACATACATTTAATTATCTCCTTTTAGAAGTAATTCATGCACTGGAAGAATGAACTTACATTTTGAATCAAAACTAACAAGAACTAAAAAATGCTCATTCCATATCATGTTCCTGTCTCCTGTTGTAATAATGTGTGCCCAATCCAGCTCTAGCAGGGCCATTATTTATTTTTTAACTAATGACTTCAGCCTTTTGTTAAGACCATAAAATGTAGCGCCTGACTTTCAGAGCAATGTAGGTCCCTTTACAATATGCCTGGGTGTGCTCTGCAGCGGCTGGTTTGGCTATTCAAATGCTGTCATTTGCACAGCAGGTTTGGTTACAGGTGCAGTGGACTTGACAAGGACATGAGGCAAATCTAAGAATGGCCTTGTTTCTATTTCAAAACTCACTCCACTACAAATATGGAAACAGTTGATTGTCGACATATCTAATGGGCTGAAATTTAAGTGGCCATTCAAAGAAAACCTCAAAGACCATTCACCTAAGTCAGCAACTAAATCACATGTTTGTTTCTTACTGTGTGTGTGTGTGTGTGTGTGTGTGCGTGTGAGTGTGTGTGTGTGTGTGTGTGTGCAAGGGCCAGCTAATGCTTACCCATTCCCTTCTGAGGTAGGAGTGAGCGATATTCGGTGAGATAGTGCATGTAGGGCTTCTCTGAGCTGATCTCATAGTACCTGATATTACCATCTCCCTGGAGAAAGGAAGGGAGACGAGCCGTCACTGATCATGGACTCGGATAAGACCGGAACACGACAGGGGTTATGGCAGGTTATGTTTGACAGCCCCGGCGGACCGTGAGACCCACCTTTCCCGCGATGTACAGCATGTGTGTGTCAGGGTCGTAGAAAGGGAACAGCACTCCAGAGGAGCCGTCCAGGTCCTCCTGCATCAAAGGCACGGCCAGGTCGTCCTAATAGCACACACGAACAAAAAACAAACAAACAAACCGAAACGGCATTCGATCAACTGATGTGTTTAATCCTGGCGTGGAGAACATATCCACTTTACGAGTCTCTCTCTAAAAATGGTTTTAAGTGCTTTTAAGCCTCTAATCTGTGTAGCAGTCCTAATCTTCTTCCCACTTACACCCACACACACCGGCCATATGTCATATTTAGAAACCTATTTGATGTTGTGCAGCATTCAAAGAGTCCAGGGTAAAACGCTATTGCCTTGGTACATAGCCACCGATTCAGTTTCAAGTCCACCATGAAGGTTTTCAAAGGCATTGCTTGAGCAGTTCACCCATTTGTCCAGTAGATGGCACAGTTGTCTGGGTGAAATGGGTGGCACCAAGGCATTCACTGACCGTGCCCAGTGCGGGGTATGATTTTTTTTTTTTTTTTTACACAAACGGACAGGGTCTGTAATCTACATACTGAGGAGTGAACCTTAGTTGAAAACTCAGAAGTAAGAATGGAGATGGCGTCCCTGAACAGAGCGGGGGAGGTCTCACCTGGTCCCACAGCGCTATCTGCCGGTGGTTCCAGCGCGAGCTGCCTGTGGTGAGAAGCATCTTCAGGTTCCCCAGAAACAGCACCTTGCTGGCTTTGTGGGTTTTGCAGTTGGCCTCCTGCAAACACGGAGCACACCTTCAAACACCCTCTTAAGACCCCCGCTACAATACACAGAACCCTTACAGTCGCTGTCAGTTATCTTTGACATATTATGGCATAAATGTTTATATCGAGGCTAGGCTAAGTTGTTGTATGGGAAATGTCTTTGCGCGTCACGGCCTACCAGACAAAACATTAGATACGCTGGACGTACCTAAGGCCTATTTCTTTAAGATTGCATGGCAGGCTGAAGGGAATCCAAAGGGGGCATTGCTTGCATCTTATTTAGGGTGCAAGCAATAGGCTATTGTGAGCTCTGCATTTGTCTCTGTGAGTGTGTTATTGGCCTCATGGAGCATTTGATGACCACGCGGTATCGCTCCCCCCTGTCCCGCTCCGTACCTGCAGCAGGCTGCCCGTGCGCGGCTCCAGCAGGCGGATCTTCTTGTCCTTGCAGGACGTGGCCAGCAGGCTGCCGTCCGTGTTGAAGGACATGGAGAGGACCACGTCGCCGTGGTGGCTGATGGTTCGCACCGGGTTCTTCATCACCTGCTCCGGACAGTCCAGGTTCCAGATCATGACCTGAGGAGAGAGACACACACACACACACACACACACACACACACACACACACACACACACACACACACACACACACACACACACACACACACACACACACACACAC
>JAVQIZ010237646.1:0-12934 GCA_036023535.2 Galaxias brevipinnis | reverse complement strand
CTGCCTGCCTGCCTGCCTGCCTGCCTGCCTGCCTGCCTGCCTGCCTGCCTGCCTGTCTGTCTGTCTGTCTGTCTGTCTGCCTGCCTGTCTGCCTGCCTGCCTGCCTGCCTGTCTGCCTGTCTGCCTGCCTGCCTGCCTGTCTGCCTGTCTGTCTGTCTGTCTGTCTGTCTGTCTGTCGCACACAAACACACTCCATGATCATGTCTTTGATTTCTAGGGCTGCACAAATGTGCAGATCAATTTTATATGAACATAAAGTGCTTCCAATTCTTGTGGGGCGACCAAAGACACTTTACATTACCAGTACAACTGGAAACACAGACCCTCCCCCCCTCACACACGGCCTGTTGCATTACATTGTTATGCATGGTGCTGTACTCCACATCCATAAGCTCATTGCATTGCCAGCCTAGCTCTGCTCTATTGGCTTTTATTGAGGAGAAATATTGGCTATTAAACTCTGTGTGTAACTTGAGGGGCCCGGGGCCAAGGGATTCAAATGGGTTTCGTCATTATCTCTCTTTTAGCCCCTCTCACTGTCCCTGTTTCCCATGTCATTTCTCTCTTTGTGTTGGTCTTTCCCCCCTCGTTCTCTTATCTCTTCCTCTATTCTCTTTCTTTTTCATCTTCTCTTGTCCTTCTCCTACTCATTCTACTCACAGCGTTTCTACTCACGTTTTGAAAGGCTTATACACACGAAAAATAAGAAAAAATGTCAAGCCTCTCACAAGACAATGAAATCCCCCACACACGGAAAGAGTTGGAGAGCCTTAAACTACAATCCCCAATGCAAGTGTCTGGCAGCCTCCACAGCGCAGATCAACTTTATGAATGGAGAATCTCTGTCTTTATACACTTAGCTGTTGATGATTTTTCTCTCTCACTATGTCTCTCTTGAACACACACACACACACACACACGCACACACACACACAAAAACAAAACATGAATAGAACGAAAAAAGTAGAATTTCATTCTTGGTGCCTCGAGGAAGTCAACCTTGGGATTTTTTTCATGCTCACAACAACAACTGCTAGAAATAAAACACGAGCTGCAGGAGGACAACGCCAGTCCTTTGTCTCCCTCCCAGAGCCTTCCCATAATGCCTCCTGAGCCGGGCTGACTTCCTGCTGATTGTGACATCACTACCTTTTCATTCTGGCACAGGTTGTCGCTGTAAGAAGGCACACACAGCCCACAGATTTAAAAGAAAGATATTTTTCATTTAGGATTTAGGCTTTATATTTATTTTTTTCAGGTTAATGCGTAAGGGAATTTATATGTTGTTCTTTTTTTTTTGCAGAGTAACTTTTTTTGCTCTGCTCGAGAGAATACCCAGATATCCCTTCTCAATGGCAGGAGACTGAGAATGCAACCTTTTACAGGTCAAGTCTCTCAATCCAAAAAGTCTTCAAAAGTCTTTGTTCTGCCTTCAGCAGGAAAAGAGGGAAGACGTCGGACTACATTGACCTCACCCAAAGTCATTCATACACTCCAACATCAACACAGGCCAAAGTCAGCCATTTACAGGATCAATTCGCGGCAACCAACCTGTACACAGACACATTGATCATCACATCACATGGATGAGCTGATCTCAAGTGCAGTGTGTTAGATAAAGCCTATCCACATCTTGTAAGGAATCGATCGGTGTACGCGAGTATTGTACAATTAGGCCTCTCTGATTCTCAAATGGCAGTAGGCTTTCCAGGAATGGCTTATTTAATAACTCTACTCATGAAGTTATATTTCCCATGCTACTCTCCAATGCAAGCTGACAAGAATGTTCTCACTTCCTAACACTGTATATATTTCCCACTGTAACCACTTTCCTTAAAACATAGAGCGTTGCTTTTGATGTATCTAAATGCACCATTATCGCAGCCCTAGCTAACCTTGTCAATGTTATTACCTCAACCTGTAGCTGTCCAGGGTCGGTTTAAATATTTATGAACATAAGAGCAGCATAGGCATGTAAACGCTCTGTTCAGACAAGGCAGCCACGGTCCCATGGGAGGAAAGCCATGAATATGATTTCAAGCACGACAAAGTGCTGGAAAAATATAAAGTGCATCTATTTAGATTAGGGCAGGGGTGCCATTGAATTGAAGAAGGATAATACTGTATATTTTAGTTCAAATGGTTTTACATTTAAAGTCTGTGCAGAAATGACCAATCAAATTTGAATAGATTGTAGACATAGAGGTGAAGTCAGCTGATAATAAACGGATGCAATACGCACATGTTTAAGGTGTGTCTATTTTTATTTTATTTCAAGGAGTCTAATAGCTATATTTTCACTCCACAATCTCCTTTTCATGGTAGGCTTGGTTACCTTTCTCAATTTCCTGATAATTCTTTTAGCAATAAAATCTTCGTGCGTCAAACCGCGCGCAATTACTTGCTGAGCAATGAGCTATTCTGAGTGTTCTGTGACCCCCTCACGATATCAAATCAATTTAGGTTTTATTAATTAGACAAGATAAAAGAAACTAGATTGGCTCCTCGCTGAATGGGTTCTGTCACAGCTTGACACCCCTTCTTTTTATTTTTACGTTTCATATATAAACAATCACACCAACACATACACACACACACACACACACACACACACACACACACAAACATTTGTCCAGAATATCCCTAGGGTTCGGACTTTTCTCTATTGCTCTCTCTCTCTCTCTCACTCTCTCAGTCTGGTTGTCCGGTCTCCACTGCTTCTGTCCTCCGCACGGGCCATGTTTATTTATGAGCTGATACGGAGCACTTCAAAGGATTGTCCGGCCCTGAAGAGTCCCCGAGGTGTTCTCCCAGCGTCTGTAAATTAGGCCCCACCATCCGGCTACAGCCTGATAGCGGCTAGCAAGGGTTAGCTCCCTGTAGCACATGGGTCTGACCATCTCTACGGCACAGTGAGAGGTGAAAGCCATCCATGGCTACAGTCACAGCTGTAATGCCAGAACAGCCCGTTGGAGCTAATGCCGTTTACTATGTATAGTGATTATGCAACACAATGCAAAAAAAAGATGAAGGTTCAGTGACACTACTTGGAACCTCACTGGTGGTGGAGAGTAGAGCTGTGCGTCTTGACTGTGGTTGTTGTAGAAAGAACTAGCTACCTGTCTGTACTGTGTTACAATCCTAAATGTCTGTGGTAAATTCCACCTCCATCTTGTTCAAATACACAGGGAGGGAGTAAAGTGAGCAGCACTGTCTTTCAAACAACGTAAACCTTTTCCTGAAGCATGGGTGTTCACTTCCTGTCCCCAAGACTGTTTATCCTATTGGATTGAATCAATGTTAACAACAGAATTAGCCGACTAAACCACCTGGCTTTGCCCTATTTCCCTATTCAAGGCACAACCCATTACAAACCCCAGAAACTTGATGAAATTAATTAATCAGGAATATCAGTCTCACCCAAAATCACTGGGCCGGTCCAAGTGTGAGCGAGGTCTATTAAGAGATTAGTAGGGCATGGATCTTTGCCAGGGCACAGAGTAGAAGGAGGCGGATTGTTTTTGTATGCATTCCACAAACAAGTCAAAAAGGTGCTTGTACTCAATAATTCATAAACATCTCTTTGCCGACCTGAAATGACCCCACAAGTTAATGTAATGTAAGCAAATCAATAACCGGTGTGTGATAAATGCACTATGATATGTTAATGAAATGCAGGAATTGTTTCTCCGTGTATCTTCACAAATGAATATGTTCCTCTTCACTGGCCTGTGTACACCAAGTGTTTCTCCTATTTGCTAACAGATGAACACATTATCGCCTTAATGCATCACGTTCTCGGTGCATCTTAACAAGGCTGTGCACCAGGCGTCAGGGTGTTTTAAGATCCATCCATCAACAGAACAGTATATTCAAATGTTATATCATCCTTTTGGGCAACAAAATCGGGCTGTTTCGTCCTCTTTTTGGAGCCGTTTAAGTGTCTGCACTTCCTGTTTCAAACCTTGCAATATGCTTCTCTCATGTGTTTTGTATAGGCCCTATGTCTGAAATACTCCAGGAATTGAAATTAGAATTTTGTTTGTTTCTGTTGAACAATTTAAACTTCTACTGGAAGATTTGGGAGCTGAAGAGTGTTCTTGTTTTGGTTGAAACTTAGATATTGTACTGTATTGTAAACATTGTATTGTAAACATTTTTATTTGTTTTAGTTTTATTTATTTATTTATTTTGTTGTAATTTATATATTCTGCCTTTAAACAGGGCACTGCTGGAAAAGAGACCTGGTCTCTGTCGGTTAACCCTGTATAAATAAAATAAATAACAGTAATAATAATAAAATTAGTGGAGTGTGATCTTTCAAAGAAATAAAATAAATTTACAGACGAAGAAAACATTAAAAAAGCTTGCTCATTAATTCCTTCTGAAAAGCCTTTGTTCGACGATTTCAATACCAAGGACCCAGCTAGGCTCGAGTCCATATCCAACAAGGTGGCAGGGCCCTCGTGTCAGTAACACATTAGGCTCCTAGCGCCGGGCCTACCGATCTGGCCAGGAGCACACAGCCTCGTTGTGACAGCTAATCAATGGCTTTTGATTGACCCCCCCACCCGCCGCCGCCGCTGCTGTCAGAGTAGTCGCTGTCATGACGACCCGGCGTAAATGGGTCCGTGGCCACAGGAAAATTGGTTGGAGGTAAAAATGTCCCGCAGCGACAGCGTTGGACTGTTCACTTTGGGAAATAGAGCCTTATGTCGATCACAGAGCTTTAATGCCCATGTATCAATGTCTGCGCTGAGTTGTCATGGCAATAGTATGTAGCCTAACGTGCACTGGAGAACAAAAAAAACTAAAAACATCCGTCAAGTCGTTATTAAAGCCTCCATTTGGCCACAGTACCTTATTCGGTCTTTGGAGGTTATTTCACATTAATTCAAATATGAGATATGTGTGCTGTAGAGTGTGCTTTGACAGCTACAAAGCTTTCCTTACAAACTGTTGGCTACATTATTGTAGGCCTGTACAGTAACATGGAATTGAAGGAATAATATCCTTGTTTTAAATGACAATGATAAATAGTTTATAGTCAGCATTGCTTTTCCAAAGGAACTACCATCCTTCAGGATTCATCCATCATTTTCTTTGGAAAATTTGGAATATGGTGAAAGTCGATAAGGGTTTTGACGTGCTCCTTCCTTTTTTTGAGACCTTTAAACCTTTAGAGACTATAAATATGTCAAGGCTAGCGACGAAGAGGTAATTGATAGACAGTATGGCTTCCACCAGTTTGTTTGACTAATCTCTCTAATGCCCTCGTACTGTGCCTTTCTCTCCCTCTCCCCCTATTTCACAGTCCAGGGTGGGATTCCTGCACCGGTCATCCATACATTAAACCGTATAGCTGTTGGCGGTGATCCAGTAGCTTTATAAATAGCTCTCCTTCCTTGACCGTCACTATCCCCCCTTTCTGAATGCTGGTCATCAAATACATCTTTGTCAATCAAGTAGACAGGAAAGGGTTTTTGGAAGTTGTTGATTTACAAACAGTAAACCTGAACGTTTACTAAAATCCAACCTGTTTAAATGACACTGGTGGACGTGTTGGTATGGACACGTGAGCATGCAGAGGAACAGGGATTGTTATCACCGACACTGTGGCTATAAGGCTGAAACGATGACGGCCCAGTCATTTCACCCTGACAGTTGTCCTCTAACGAAGGAGAAGGACCCAGGTTCCAGGGAGTCATTTTAATCTATTGAGACATGGCCATTGATTTTCCTGCACGGCCTTCTATGCACCATATAGAAATGAATGCCTTTCCAAGGCCATAGTGAGGGGAGCAGGACACACATGGCCAGAGCCCTGGGAAATCACATCGTAATTAAAAGGCCAAGGCCCTCCAAATATAGCAGTAACCAAGAGAAAGAGAGAAGTAACCAAGACAGAGAAAAAGATAGATGGATAGAGAGGGGAGAGAGAGAGAGAGAGAGAGAGAGAGAGAGAGAGAGAGAGAGAGAGAGAGGGAGAGTGAGAGGAAAGAGGTCGACACCATAACAGCATCATTGACTGAAGATGTCATCACCATAACGCTTGACTCTCACCGTCTCTGCAAGCTAAGCTTTCTCTGAGACTTTAATGTGTCTCAAAGCAGACTGCTTCTTTTTCACTGCATCTATAGCAACCATAACCATGGCTGCATCGCAACCATTTCTCCCTCGTCGCTGCTCTGAAGCATCCCACCCAGTCTGTGTCGATTTTCTCTGTAATTATGACTCATAATCAATTAGCCAAAACCACCACCTTATATTATTACCATATCAGGAGCCCTGTTTGAACTATGGCCTCGGTAATGAAATAGCAAAGACTGTGTTTTGTTATGAAAACACTCTTTCTAGGACTCTGAGCACAATAACCTTATAGTTGTGTTTTGTCACTGTCACTCTGTCTTGGTGTGAACGCCATCCTTATTAATTATATCTGTAGACTGAAAAGAGACCATTGAACGTTTCACACTAGGTGCCGTTAATGAACAAGCGACCTTTTAACCTTACAGCCATTTCTTTTTTGGCAGCTTAGGATGATGCATAACCTTGTTAGTTGCCTGGCTGAGGCATTGCCATGATAGTGGCCTTGCAGGGAGGAAAAAAGGGTTTTATTTGAACAGGTTTTTTGAGACAGGGTTGAGCTTGTCATGAGCCAAGGCTCATTAACTGTGCGGAACACCCTGTGAGAATCACTTTTCTTTCTTACAGGAATGAATAGCTCCAGTGTAACATTTTACCAGGGGAATAATGGTCACTCTAATACAATCTGTATGAGTCCATTGGCTTGCCAGGAAATTGAGAGTTAACATTTCAAGATGTTGCGTTAGACTATGACTTTCTTGTGTCTTTACTTTTGTGTAACACTACCACATAGAAAGAACACTTTTTGCTACATAGATGGTGCACATATATTTACTTGTTAAATAAATCAACTGTTCCGGGGCAAAAGTATAAATTACCTAACATGGGTTGTAAGTCTACATTTACATGATGATCTGTCGTTATTACAAAGCTAATTGAAGATACCATTGCTCATTATCGAGTTTAAAGGCTACAAAATGGTAGTCAACACGTCAAACCCCGTTAACCAACTCTATTGTTTCTCTGAGAGACATGGGATTTTAAGTGAGCGGATTGCACACAAAAACGGATTCAGTGGATTGTTGTGCTTATAGATGTGTTTTTAACAGGTTTTATAGATAATTATTGGGCTTGTCATATACTGTAGGAATATCAAATAGGTTGAAAGCAAGTCTAGTATTATTTATGGTTAAAATAATATGGCAAATGAAGCTGGTGAAAGCGTAGCCTAGGAAATTTGCCATATTTATATGAAACGTAAGTATACATTGTGTTAATTCAATGACTGTCATTTGTAAGACGATGAATCATTGTGCTAATCGATTAGCCACCCAGACCTTAACGTGTTCAAAATCAATTGAAGGAACTCAACAGGTGAATTGATCCTAACATTTGCAGGTCCTGTTAATGATTTCAACGGGCAAAGCGGTGGAATGGGAATGACTTCCACACAGCTGCCAGATACAGCGATTCAGTTCGGGTTGGTATTTGGCATAAAACTCGACATCCATTTACCGTGTGCGTTCTATCTCACCGCAGGTGTCCTTGAAAAAGACACTGCATCTAAAATAGGAGCATGCACTTTTTTTTGTCAGATTTGATGTGCACAACACAAGCAATTCAACTTGCGTCATTATTCATCTGAATGCATATTTGCAATCCTTCACCACATCTCTCTGAGGCTCTTGTTGTAACCTGATTCTTCAATTGTGATACGAATGAATCCTCTGTGTAATGTAAATTGTTTTGGGGGGGAGGGGGGTCAGGTGAATAGTAACACAATAATAGCTCAAGAGTGCAAAACCAAAACGTTTCTGAGAATGTGTAAACATAAATGATTTGAATTAATGTCAGTGTGTGCGTGCGTGTGTGCGTGCGGGCGTGTGTGTGTATGTGTGTGTGTGTGTATGTGTGTATGTGCACTCATCATTTGTACTGCTCAAATTCTAGCTCCAGGGTTCTTTGACCCCATTTGCTTTTTCTCTCTATTTTTGTCTATGCGTCTGTCTGTTTGCCTGTCGTTTTTCCCCAAGTCTCTCTCTCTTAATCTCTCTTTCAGTCTCTCCCTCGTTCGCTCCACATGACTGCGGCGCTGACACCTCGGCAGCAGCTAGCCGGGCTGTGAAACACCGCGTTGACGCTTATTCTCCTCACCTCTCCCTCCGGTCGCCTGGGAGTCCATCCGTTACCCGCTGTCGACCGCGGCATGACAAACGACCAACAAAATGCTGCCGTCCCCCCTCGTCCTCTCGCAGAGGGCCAAACCCCAGCTGAGAGGCTCCAGTGGGAGCACACGTTGACCCCTGACCTTGTGCCTGTCCCCCTTGTCCTCCGCCTGCCGGATGAGACTGCTTTTATCACATTCCTGGTGTGAGACGGTGTGGTGGTGGTGGTGGTGGTGATGGGGTTGGTTTGTAAGTGAGTACAACCCTACACTCACCGATTGTAAGCTCTATGCGTTTGTGTGAAGATGTCTGTGTGTGTGAATCTATCTATCATAGCCCTCGTTCTTTTTCACCAGGTATTGTCTTTGGGAGCAAACTATCTGAAGGGCGTGCTCTCGTGTAGGTAAGCCCATACATGTGCTGGACTAGTGTTTTTGGTGTGTGTTTGTTTGAGCGTGTGAGGAGCAAATGAAGACCCCAGTGTGTGTGTGTGTGTGTGTGTGTGTGTGTGTGTGTGTGTGTGTGTGTGCTGCAGAGCCAGCGACGTGCCGCAGTAAAAGCAGCCAGCGTCCCACTCCACTGAGAAGCGTTGACTAAGCACCTTGGAAACACAAGGTGTGTGTTTCTGTGTGTGTGTGTGTGTGTGTGTGCGTGCATGTGTACGTGTGTGTGGGCGCCGAGTGCGCACGGGTTTGACTGCTCATGTGTGCACGCAGTACGCCAACATAGGTCTGAAAGTATGCGAGCGCCTTTGTGCTAGTGTTGCAGTTTGTCCGTGTACGCGTGCGCGCGCGCTCCCCTTTGAGCTGAGGACAACAGAGAGGGCGCTACACTGGGCACGTGACTGCCAGGTGTTCATCAGCTCATGGTCAGGCCAGCGTCAGAGCCCCAGGCGTGTAATCACTCGGAAGTAATCATAACCTGCTATCACCTACTATGACTGATAGGCACTATCAAGGCCCACACATGCACGCGGTGGCCGTGATAGATTGCTCATCTAGCTATCATACCGGCCATGATGAACCATTTTAGATGTCTCCGCGAGATGGAGATGGCTTCACGCTGTGCGACGCGGACATAAACACTACTGGCATGCAGGTCTTAGGTGGCAGCGTCGACACTCTCAATATGGAATTCTTCTATACCTCACATCTTCCCCATCGTATAATATGGACTTCAAATCACGCACGTCGCTGGCATGCCTAGCACAGGCATCTGTAAGCTGCTGGAATCCGACATACACCCACATCTGTGTTAAAGAAAGAGAACAACGCCAGAGATTCCCTTTTGTGCTGTACTGTATGAACTACTCTGTCAAATAAGCAGAGAATAATACAAACCGACAGTGCACCATCCATAGTACTGGAACTGTACAGAACTGTACAGCTCAATATGTGGAGTCAGATACATCACCATAAATCTACCCGACGTTTCCCAATCGTAGAAGGAGCAACAAACACTGTGATTCCATGTGACCGATATAAATCAGTTGGAATAATTCCAAAATAATCGAGTTATCAACATCAGTCACCATAACTGAATTATTACATATCCATCCGTCATGAATCGGTAAATGCATCGGATTACATTTTCTCTAGACTCAATATATACATAAAAAACGTTAAAGGTTGCTGTCACTGCTGTCTAACCGAGGAGCCTCAACGGATACAATGTGGGAAGGAAGGGAAATTGGACATTCGGTTACATAGGGGGGACTTTTCAAAATCGTCCTCTAACCATTTCTTTTAGAACCTTTCAATGATCGAGACAGAAAAGGGGGAAAAAAGAGAAAAGAAATTTCAACTTCACAACAAACTCTCCGAAAATGACCGCATCAATTTACCGCCATTACCGAAAGATCATTACCATAAAGTCACACGTCCTTTGACAAAAATTCGAAACCGTTTAACAACCCATTTATTTTAGTCAACTCTTCCCCGACATTTCCTTCACAATGCTGTAAGTCTGAAGTAGGGAGGTGGGGGGATTAGGGAAAAAAAAGAACCAATTTCCTCTGCCAGTGATTATAAGTAAGTGGGGGTGATTTTCCTCCATCTAGGCCGAGCAGTTTATCAATGTGGCTTTCCAATTATCGACAAGCCCCGGTGTGTGGCCTGGTCTGGGATAGAACCCCCCCCCACACACCAGCCAGATGCCATGGAGCAAAGAGGTGTCAGTGGATTTGGGCTGAAAGAACAAAAAGAGGAATGATCTTCCTCTCTGCAATCATTAACATGCCCACCGCTGCTTATTGGCTGAAATGGTGTCCCCTGTTCCCCTTTAAGGCCATGGCTCCAGCACACTGTCTATATTGGATCTGGCTGCAGTTTAAACTGCACCATCTCCAGTGCTTTTGCAAAGGTTTCTACTTTAACACTGTTTCAAATTTTTCTTTTTGTGTTTAACCTATGTAACATGACAGTTCAAAGCTGTATAAAATGTATATTAGTTTTCATATTATTTATATTAGTAAAAAAATAGGAAATAGACCGTAGCCCGCACTAATAATTTCACGGGGAAGGATAATTTCACAGGCACTAAAGCTCATCCTAAAACCAACAGTGTGATTTGCCCGTCGGAAAGCTTGTCAAAAAGAAGACGCGCATCATCAAAACATTCAGTAAGATCGAGTAACAATTCCATTTAACTGAGCAAAGCACGGAAAAGCATTGTTGCAGCACAGTCCAAACACAAACAAGCATCCAGCTCCTAACTTGTAATTATCCACAGTTCTCAGACGCTTCAAAGCATGTGTTTATCAGCCCACTTAGTGCACCGACCAAACGTAATTCACTTTTTAAACACAAACACACTCACACACACACACACACACACACACACACACACACACACACGGGCAATCAGAATGCGTGGCGCACGCGCATAGTTAACCTGTGGCAGCCTTTTCTTGCACAAAGCTGCCTTACCTCAAGGTTCTTACTAGGATCAGACTTAGAGGAAGTAATCTGAGCAGGAAGCAAAGTGTCTGACTGCCGACACACAATGACGCACTCATACACCAACAGAGAGAAGGAGGGAGGGAAGGAGGGAGGGAGGGAGGGAAACATGGTGGGGGTGAGAGACAGAGCAGTATCCTCACAGAATGAATCATAGAGGGACCAGGAGGTGATATCAAAAGATTCCCGCAGACGGAAGCCGGCTTAGTCCCGGCGGGGTGGGGATGCACGCGGATAACTGGGATGGATGGAGGGAGAGGAGCAAACTGATCCAGGAGGAGGAGGGGAGGAGGGGAGGAGGGGAGGAGGGCCTGGGGCTGTCGCATGGGACCTGGTCTCTGAGTTTGAGGATGCTGCTCTTTGGGTTTTGGTGTTGTTTTCTGGGTTTTCTGCTTCCCTGTGGGTTTTTGATATTCAGAGTTTTGGGTAGGAGCAGAGAGAATTCAAACCGTCAGTGTCCAGTGGCTTTCACTGTGTTCTGTGCACAGGGATATTGTCCCTCAGAGTCCTAAAAAAAGGGAGGAGGTTTGGCGCGGGGGGTGGAAAAAATATCCCTCCCGACGCGAATGAGGGAACGTCGATGAAGGGAGAAACTCTCTCTGCTCGGGCCTTAATGGAGTGATGAAGGGAGGGCACAAATGAAAGAGTGCGCGGTGCTAGCAAATGAAAGAGCTGTGGAGAAAAAAAGAACATTCTGTTTCAGTCGGAGGGGGGAAGAAAATGCTCCCTTTCCCCCGCCTCCTCCTCGTTTATCTCTGTTCTCCCTCACTCTGGGCAGCAAGGTACAGGCTTGCCCTACAGCAGCCCTCCAACAGGATGAACAGATGAAAAGGAGGAGTGGAGGAGAAGAAGAAAAAAAAAAACAGTCTCAATTAAAAGAGGAAAGCGATAATGGTGTGTATCGCTGGCACCTGTTCCCCTCTCTCTTATCCTTTTCCCCCTCTCTCTCTCTCTCTCTCTGTCTGTCTCTCTCGCTCTCTGCCTCTCAGTCTGGTATCTCCACCTGACTGGCAAGATTAAGCCCTATAATCAAATTCTCTTAATTGGCTCCAATTGTGGCGGCGGTCCAATTTTTCAGAGGCCCTCTTTCATTCTATATTTCTCTCTAGCTCTCTCCCTGTTTCTCTTTAGAATGGCCTCTCTCCCTTTCTCTATATTTGCTATGTTAAGGTCTATATTTTGTCCTTCCCCTCGTGTCTGTCTCTCGCCTCATACCCCCCCCCCCCCCTCTATCTGCTGGGGCTGTGGAGCCGATAGGCAGTGCAGGGAATGACAATGGCGGTGGTGGGCGTCATGCACCTCCACCAGCTAACTCCAGCCACCTTTTTATCTAGATGTGGGGGCCCGCTGTAGCCATCCCCCTGCCTGTAGCCCTCTCCCCTGACCCTTGCTATAAGCTGGTGGGAAAGGTCTGTCAAACGCATTCAAGCGATTCCCTTTTCCAACATTCTCGTTTTGATCAGCGGCATCCACCTGTTCCTCACTCGAGCCGCCCCCCCCGGCCTGTGTTCGTGCAGTCACTCGCGAGGTGCGCCGCCCCCCGAGCCGTTTGGGGGGGGGGGGGGGGTATGAGGCGAGAGACAGACACGAGGGGAAGGACAAAATATAGACCTTAACATAGCAAAGATAGAGAAAGGGAGAGAGGCCATTCTAAAGAGAAACAGGGAGAGAGCGAGAGAGAAATATAGAATGAAAGAGGGCCTCTGAAAAATTGGACCGCCGCCA
>JAVQIZ010237605.1:0-13734 GCA_036023535.2 Galaxias brevipinnis | reverse complement strand
TCTCTCTCTCTCTGCCTCTCTCTCTCTCTCTCTCTCTCTCTCTCGCTCTCTCTCTCAATGTCTCTCTCTTTCTGTCCCTCTCTCTCTCTCTCTCTTTATATCTCTCTCTGTGTCGCTCTCAAAGAGGATGTGACATGCAGATGGAAGGCTTGAGGGCTCTGGTCCGGTCATTAAATTGAGTGAGAGAGGTGAACTTTGAGGCACACGGTGGTTGCCCATGACTCATAAGTTCAGTCCTCCTCCTGCTCTGACGCCCGGTCGACAGCTGGTGCATGATGGGTAAGAAGACGTATGCTTACGCCATTGTGTCGCGGAGACATCCCGCAAAAGAAAATGCACGGAATTTGGAACGGCGGGAGTCGATGGAGATGACAGTGTGGTGGTTCTCATTCTACCTGTCAGAGCCAGATTATGGTTTGCCCCACAGGTTATCTTTGACACGTTCGCCAGCTCCTCCACGAGGCGAGGGACGTCCGCGTTTTCAGGGAAGCCACTGCCAATCTGTCCATAGTCGTTCATCCTATGGAGAGACAACACACCAAGAAAACACACACAGAAAAACTGTTACGTATTGAGTTAAAATTTTTTTTACACGATGACCCTATGTCGTCCATTGTCTAACACATTGAGACAGGGTCCAATGCTTTAAGTTTGAATAGTCTTCAGATTTAAAATAGTGGCAACTGCTCCCAAAATATCACCCACACTCTTTTACATGAGTAAGCAGATGTTCAAATCAGCTGCAAAGACCATATGCACTTCCTCCCACATTAAGTCTTTGTAAGACAGAAGACACAGCTTATCAGAAATGAAACATCTCACTAGCTAATTAGAGCTCCCCAGCCTGTGAAGAGGGAGAGAGAGAGAGAGACAGACAGAGAGAGAGAGCGACTGGGAGAGAGGGAGTGCGGGAGAGTGAGCGGGGGAGAGAGAGAGAGAGAGAGAAAAAACGCCTTGAAGGAAGACTCCTCACCGCAATTTGCATCTGCCACTTTTATTGCTTCTGTTCCAAGTGCCATTCAGCGTTTTGTTCCTCCTTGGGAAGTGTTGAGACCAAACTATTTAAGCTCACCTCCTACCTACCGAGAGCTTTGTTCCCTCTCCTCTGTGGACTGGTAATGAGCCAACTGCCACAAAACCGCCAGGAAATTAATGAGTCATTACGGACCGACCCAGAACCACTCTGGAAACTCGGGTCCTCTCCCCCTCCTCCTCCTCCTCCTCCTCCTCCTCCTCCTCACGCCTAATCCTCACACTCTCTCTCTACCCTCCACCCCTCCCCCCTCAGCCCACGCAGAAAAAAAAAAGAAAAAGATCCCAACACCTCCTTATCAATTAGAGCCCATTACAGGGCTCCCCTGCTCGCAGGCCAGAGAAAGAGGGCCTTCAAAACTCAAGAGTGTGTGCAGGGGAGAATGGGAGCGTTGAATGAGGAGCCTCGAGGTACTCCTTTCACCCCCCCCACCTCCCTCCTCCATTGTGCCACCTTCTAAGCCCCCCGGGAGAAAAGTGCAGCCTCTGAAAGACGAAGGGGGACCCAACTACTATGCAGAGAGGGGCTGTGGGCTCACAGTGCTCTGCCGCTGAATTATATCATTACTAGTCCATAGTCGACCGAGACATTCACAGTCCTAATCTGAGTGGGCCGATGTATATATCGTACGAGCTGGGGACCGCTGCAGCCGTCAAGACGTCAACAATAAAAAGTTGGGCTGTCAGGAAAAAAAAAATAGCAGGGACACTAAAGCCCTGCATGTGCTTGTAGCCATGTTGTATCTACAAAATGAAGTAACCAGAAGACAAGCTTCCAAACATGAAAATTCATGAGCTTATTGATTGATTTTTTTTTTCTTTTCACCGCTAGCTCTCCTTGAGAACCGCAGTTTCCCAAGGTGATAAAAGTAGCTGCAGCGCCGGTTGGATGGTCTTTGTTCTGAGCAAAAAAAAAAAAAAAAAGAAAAGAAAAGACCGTACTACATTGCCAGCAGTTTAGACTTATCTTTTATTTTCCACAATGAAATTCTCATTCAAGCGTGCCGCGTTCATTGGGCTTTCTGAAGCCGCCGTACATTTCAAACCAATCCCTCAGAGGGCCAAGCGGCGGTGATCGCGAGGGTTTTGAAGAGGTTTGGAATGGCAAATCCTGCTGAAAGTGTCATTTCCAGTCGGAGACATCCATTTGGTGTGTAAGGAAGGGCCCCCGGAGAGCCTCTCCATAGCCTGGGAGATTTTCCACAAGAGCAAAGGGCCTGGGGATCAGTCCCGACACACCTGGATAAGACAGGCAATCCACAAAGAGCTTCAAATGCACAGAACTAGCAGGGAAAACAAGGGGGGAAAACGACAGTTAAAGAGCACGACATAAAAAACGAAGGAAATACGTAATATCCAGATTGATAAAAAAAAAAGGAAAATGCAGCAAGACGATACATATTTCACTGTTGCTGAGTCAGCAGGGGCACGGGTTCTTTAGCATAACGTATGGTGTGTTGAACAATAACGACGCCACGATCAAGACCCACTTGATCTAGATAAGCCACGATCCTCGTCAGACAAGAGACGACGCCCCTTCGTTCAGCCTCAGAGCAAACCCATCACAAGGTGGGTCTGAAGCGTCAGCTAAACGAAACAACCACAGACGACCATCTGCGGGGACATTTCAAAGCTCATTAGAATTGTTGATAGGGGACCATGGAAACATTGACATGCATAAATGAAAGAGGTAAAACGTCGACAGGATATGCTTTTCGCCAAACACATGGGTGACGGTTGAAAACAGTCGACCGAAGCCATAGAAGCCACTCTAAAAAAAGAGCTAAAGCTTCAATTAGCTGAAGGCGGCGCCTAACGGACACTAATGATCATGCATGCTCATTAGAGCTGTTTTGACACTTAAAAGACTAACACGCATGCACACTTGCAGATGTTACAGTTTATTTCCATCATAATGAGGCAGATACATTACGTGTAGGGGTTTACTTGTTAAGGAGTGCAACTAAAAATTTCAAACAAGATTTAACGTCTTATTTCCCTGGAAAACATACGCACATTATGAATGCATGGGGATAGATTTTTGGTCTTTAACTTGCTTATACATGTAATGTTATTATGTGCTTACTTATATACATAACATAATTCTTTGCTGTTACCGGATTTAAAATGATTACGGGCTTCAATCTATTCCACGGTTGTATTTGTGTATTTATGATACGCTTCCAGTACAAAGTTAAAGAAGGGAGGTTAAACGCAGACTACATACGGTCCATATTGTAAACCTGTGCCATGCTGTTTAGGTACTCCCACATGAACATCAGTGTCGATGAGAACGTTGTCCCAATGGCATGAGGCTAAATGGAGAGACCAGCACTGAGCAGGGACGGAGACGTTTGCTTTCCCCATCAACCCCGTCCACACACTGGTGAGACTCTGAGAAGTTAGGAGAGTCACCCCCCCCCAACCACCCCTCCCCACTGCGATACACACTCGTCTGATGATGTTACAGCCGCCTGCCTGGAATAAAAAAAAATAAAAACAACCGGGCAGAGCCATGAAACTTCAAGAATCAATGCCGTAAAATACAGTGTGCCGTAAAATATTAATGTGAGCGGTAAAATTCTGCTGGTGGTAATATTTTAGATTGCTGCTGTCTATAAAAAAGGCATATCTATATTTATTTACAAGCAGGGATGGTGGATGGGGGTCTTTGTTTGAAGTCCTGTTTATGAATATCGACTCGGGCTCCAAGGTAAGTGCCCATAAATCCAAGAGGGATCTCGGTGAAGTTCCCTCGGAGGACATAACTTCAGGTTCGGATCGCCCGCTCCCGTCACTTGACTTTTAAACATTTAGATGGGCCCTGACCGAACACACTCGCAACAGCTTCTAAATCACCGGCCTCCATTTTAAGGGTGTCGGCGTGGGCCAATCAAACATGACAAATGATTGCAATAGATTTTGCCTGAATGAAAACAAAACTCGCATTGACCCCTGAGCCAGAGTGTACTGTGCCTGGACTCCGAGGGGAGGGGGGGGGGGGGGGGTCTCTCCATAACCTTTCCTACATCCCAGATGCTAGTTATCAAGGGCTTCGAACAAAGGAGAGGACCTTCGAACCGCAACCCTGGATCCATACCACCCCGCCCACGCTTACCCCTCAAACAGCGCCCTAAAGATACATTCACCATGCAGCATCCCTCTGACACTGTGTACCCCCACCCCCCCCACCACCCCCAGCTCCACCACCACCGTCCTCCCAAAGACGTATCAAACGCGCCCCTCCAGGCCTCGCCCTCCCCTCATCGGCTCTCCGTGGGTAAACCCGCGCGTGGACCGTTTGAAGCTCCAAAGCGTGACCCAGCCCTAATGAGGAGACGGTGACGAGCAAGATCACATCGCGTACCTCCCAGCACCTCGGGGGCCCCGCGGCAGCAGCTGTGCCGAAAGCTCCGAAGGGTTGGTGGAGACGCGGGCGAGAGGCGCCGGGGCCCGATGATTCACTCACGCCTCCTCCTTCTCCCTGCCGTGTTGGGTGGTGCCGACGCACCTCTTTATGTTGGGGCCGGGTCCAGAGTTCAGGCTGCGGCGGGGTGATGGCATTAGCCGCGTGGCCCCGCTCGGCTGACCTGGATATGATGGACGCAGAGGTCCGTGTCCCCGGGCTATATGATGATCACATAGGAGCCCCGGATTAAGAGCACTGATTTTCTTCCTGGGAGAGTTCAAAGGGGTAAATCAAAGTGTTTTTTGTTTTTTGTGTGTGTGTGTCTGTGTGTGTTGAACCCATGCCCTGCTTCAAATGTATAATTAAGTGACGAGTGATGTAAATGTTTGGCTGGGATGCTTATGGTATGGTTTCCTGGTATGGTAATGGACGGTGCAAAGTTGATTCCTGTCTACTACAGTACACGTGAGACCTCCGCCAGCTGAATGGATCCTTATATTCCAGGAAAACGGCTTTCTTCTGAGATCACAATATGAAGAAAAACATCCCCAAAACTTTTCTTGCCCTACCTCTTGTCTCTTTCTGGCAACCCATCTCTCCCTCTGAACCTTGATGTTCAACTTTATGCCTGTTCTTGTACAGTACGTGTGTGTGTGTGTGTGTGTGTGTGTGTGTGTGTGGGTAGACTTAAGCTATCAACCATTCGCCCCCTGATGCTACATGTACGTAGCTGACCTACTCTAATGTGCACTCAATCAATTCTGTTTTGACTTCCACTGAAATGTGAGACCAAAATCAATACAAAGCAAGCCTGTTTTAATGATGATAAAATGTTCTGCCCAGGAAAACAAACCCTCGCCTGCGGGTCAGTAGGCTAAGGGCCAGTTGACCGGCTTGTACATATCTTACTGATACACTACCCCGTGTACAGTAAAGAAATGGTGCTGTCACACACTGCAGTGTGTTCCCAGTCCTCCCTTTTCCATTTGCAGCGCGCCACACGCATAGCCAGTTTATTTTCCCCATGCCATTACGGCTCTGGGTTTGAGGCTCTCTGGATTTGGCACTTACAGCTCACTGTCAATGGAGACCCCCTACTTGGTATTGAAGAGGTAAATGTTGCTTGCGCTTCCGCTAATTCGAAGAAAACCTTCATTTGCTCCTCATAGATCCTGTGGATGTATGCAGCCATTGTGGTTTTAATATGCCTCTAAGGTCCAATGCCATTGTGCGTGTGTTCAGTGCTTATTCAGCCTTAAATACATGTTTGCATAAAGCCAAAAAGCGGGACCCTATGTTAGAGGCATCAACAGCTTAGATTAGTTTGAAAATTGGCAGTTATATTGACGTACCTGAAGAAGGTAATCAAATCATTTTGAAATCAAGAAAATCAATAAAAATCTATACAAGTAACCCAGTTAAAAAAACATACATTTTGAAAACATGTACAACATTGTTGCATGTCATAGTGAATCAATAACCTAAACCATCGTACACACAGTATAAGTGGAATAGTTTGCATTTGAAATTGCATGCGCTAACAGCGTGGTACTCCTTGTGTGTAAGGACTGCTCTGAGAGCTGCTGCGGTCACCCCCTTTTGCCTGGCGATAGCCACACACTTCCTGTAACGGCGCCGTAAGCTGTGCGGAGCCCACACCATTTCGTCCCACTATTTACAGTAGCAATCTGCCTGTTGTCTTCTAGAGAGCTGTGGCTTTTTTTAATTTCATTTAGCTGCAAGGCAGAGTGTGATAAGACAGAACCAAGACTGCCTTCATAACGTGTCACATGCCAAGTCTGACATAAGCCAATCTGGTCCATTTTCATCAGCTTTTGTCTATGTGTATTTTGCTTCTCTTTTGGACTTTCCTTTGGTTTTGGCGACGACTAGAAAACCCAAAATGACACAATTCGGTCGCACTTGTATGGCGGAAAGGCTGCTATCCAACCGGCTTTTCTGCTGAGAAATCCTTGAAGACCCACACACATTTAAATCTGGCCCTGGGGGCAACAGGCTCTATACCACGGAGATAAAACACCATCCAGGGCCAACAGGAAAAATATATATTTTAAGGAAGGGCTTACCATGGCAACAAAAAGGCATGTCAAACTTGTGGAAAAGAGGCATTCTGAGTGAGGAATCCACACAGAGCACTGTGCCCGTAGGAGAGCACATTAAAGGGCCCAGCCCCACACATGTATGCAGTGGGAAGGGAGACAATGGCGGTAATAACAGGCGAGGCGTCAGGGTGCCGAAAAGACGGTTAAACGGTCATTTGTGCAGCGGAAGAGGCATAGCAGGCCTGATAGAGGCTGAGCCCCATCATAAAGACACACAGGGCGTCCCCCTGCATAAACCTGTTATACAGTGGAGGGCTGGCGGGGAAGCCTTCCCCCCCCTGCCCACCTCCCAGGACCAGGGCCTGTTTACTCCATCCACCGCCGGCAACGGGTGGAGGCGCCGGGAGTTACCCTCAGATACCATCTCCCAATGGCTAGGAACAAAAAGCCAGCACAGCAACCGCCCTGGGTTCTGTGTGAGGTCCCCCCGCTACACCCATGATCAACGACAGGAACCTTTCTGTGACAAACGCGCAGAGGCGCTGGCAGAGACTTTGTTTTCCACAGCAGAGCTGCGGCGGCGTGCGGGGTAGGACGGCGGCGGCCCATACAAGTTGGTGCGGGAGACTTTTCCGAGGCTCTCCATCCGTGCCTAATTGCGCAAATATTCCTTGGCAAGATGCGTGCCAGCTTCTTTGCTTGAAATTATAGAGGGAGAGAGCGAGAGGGAGGGAGGGAGGGAGGGAGGGAGGGAGAAAAAAAACTCGGGCGCCCAGCAGCTCCTGCCGCCACGCTGTGCCACCTTCATGCAGAGCCGTCGATACGCCATGAAGATATTTCCAGTTCTCAATAACATCTGACAACGACAAAACAAACTCAGCGAGAGGAAGAATAAAGAAAGAGGAGAGTGGGATGCTCAAAAATAAAACCCCTGCCACAGTCTTTCTCTCTTTTTCTCTGTGTGTGTGTGTGTGTGTGTGTGTGTGTGCGCTCGCGTCATCTTCTTTTCAACACACATGCCGCGAATGCTTATGTATCCAGAGTGTTTCCTGTACAAACACAATCACGGCGGTGGAGGAGTGATGAAAAGCCGTTACACTTATTACGGGGACAAAATAACAAGCTCTCGTGAAGGAATTGATTGTTTTCAAATCGTAGATCTTTGTAAGAGGAGTGAAAAGTACAGCTAAGTCTCCATTATGGGCTCCAGCCGCCACATTGCTTTTGATTTTCTGTCAACATCCTTCTTACAAAACAGGGCTTTGTATTTACTCAGTGCATTGAGGCCAAGAAATGCATTGAAGATATTGTTCAACTCCCGTCTATCCAAATTGTGTCAAGCGGTTGTAGATATCGCAGCTTTTTTTTTTTTTTTTCGTCTTACACCGGTAAGTTTTGGGATATTGTATGGAGGCTCTTCAGAGCTGTTGACTGCGGAGTACGTCTATCAAACAAAACACACATTTAGCGAGATCACTCCTGCAAATGCCTCGTTTGCTTTCTCTTTCTCTGTTCTTAAATGGATTAGGAACCGAGCAACGAGTCCCTAGTCCCACACAAAAATAAAGGTTTTACTGAAATATCATGCGATCAAATATTTCATGCACAATTGCAGCCAACAGTCAAAACATTATATTTGTTAAGAGTAGTGCAACGTTACATCTTGATATTTATTATTCCAAAAAGTGAAATTAAAAAAATATTAAACCTTCTGTTTTACTCACACTGGTATCTTCAGGAATTCAAACACTATTGACCTAGAAAACATTGTATAGCATACAGTGTAGAGTAAAGTATAGTATAGTATAGTATAGTATAGTATAGTATAAATTAGGGGTGAGATATGAATGTCAGGCATACACACACACACACCGTCATGACACTGCCATGCTACTCCACAGCTCAGGCCTTGTCTGCATCCTGCTTCATGACCCCGCTGTCCCCTCTCAGCACCCCAATAAATTCAAATGTAACGCTCTCAAATGAGATCACTTACACGTGTCATTTTCTCCCTTATATTTATCATCGGACACTTTGGCCTTCATTAAGGAAAGGCACTCAAGGCAGGGAACGCATGACTCCTATCCTGGATAATGTAGACAGCCGCGCCATCAAGAAAAACGAGAGAGAGAGAGAGAGAGAGAGAGAGAGAGAAAGACAGAGAGAGAGAGAGAGATGATGTGTGCTGGACACCTCAGTTAATGACGCAACCCCCTCTGAGTGTCTAATGGGAGTGTTTCATTAGGTCAACTAGATGACTACCCATTGAACAGGCAAGATAAGGAACCATTTTGCATGTCTGAGCTTCATATTGGTCATCTGTCTTTTCACGCGCGATATCTCTCTCTACTGTGACATTCACATTTCAGCTCCCAGATATTCCAGCAGTCTTGTAAATGTGAAGTATTTTTTGGAGACTATCAGTATCAAATAAGTTATGTTATATTGAAAACCTCCAAAAATGTAAAACAGCTCCATTCTCAATATGCAGGGAACACAGTAGGCTTTGTTACACCCTCACACAGTGTGGGGCACCCCTCCTACGCCAGTGGAGCCTGCACCAAGGGGCCACCCAGCAACCAATAAGCTTTGGCTAAACAGGCTCGGCCATTTACATCGCCGCTTTTAATTGGCTGTGGTCTGTAGCCTTGGGAGAGGTGAGGGGGTGCATTAGCAGCGGGCCTCAGCAGAGTCCTGTAATAATACACCATGCTCATCACATAAGGTTAGGCTTACCTAGTCAACTCCTCTCCCCAGCCGGGCTCCCTTTCCTCATTTGCATTGGCAAAGAAAAAGCTCTGTTTAGCTATTAATTATCACAGCAATGGAAGGATGCACAGTGTAAGGGTAACCCCCTTTTTATTTCCTTTATTAAACATTTTAGAACTGCTTCATTATAATAATGTATTTTGATTAACGATGTTTACCGCAGTGCTGGTTGTGTAAATTGCTTACTCATAAATTAAACTAATAAATGTTACTTGATGAATTATTGCCTAAATGTAAAATGTTACAGTCTAATTAATTCACAGGAACTCCTCCCCATATAAAATAGACATATTCAGAGAACAATGAACACACTGATTAATTAATTGTGTTACTGAACAAGAATACCTAAAGTAATGTATGGTTCATGACTTTTAACAAATATTTCTAATTATTTTAAGAGGTGTGTTAAGAAGTTTTACGAAAGATTTCTTGTTTTCCAAAAAATTAACAAGGCACACAACTTAGTTAAAAACAATACCACATGTGCTGCACACTATAGACAATTAACATAATAAAACCCAATAATTCACATGTAAAGTGAATGATTTTGGGCTCCATTATATTGTTCTGAAACAAGTATGTCAAATGAGCCAAACATTTTTTATAATAGTTAAGCATAAGCAGTACATCTAAACCATTTCAATAACTAGGCACTTCAATTCTATTAATTCAAATAGCTGTTTGTGCATACCAAAGACAAATGTCATGATAGATGTACATTTATATAGTAAAAGACTAGAATATATGTGTGTGTGTGTGTGTGTGTGTGTGTGTTTGTGAAGGGGGGGGGCGTTAAAGAAAAATATGTTTTATAAACTAGCTAACTAGCAAAATTAGAGGAAAAGCTAACCTAAAACAAAAAAATTATAATAACTGAATCCCTGGTACTTATCGCGATGAAAACTTTATAATGGTTATTTTATAATGGTCATATGCATTTGAAATGTATACAATTAATGTGTCAAAAATAATCAAAGGCATTTAAAACAGTATACGTGAAAGTAAAACATCTTTAGGGTTTTTTTGCATTTGCAAAGACTGTTTCATTGAATTGGTAGTAACTAATGACTCAGGTTAGGTATACCATTATATCAATACAATCACTGGCTTCTTAAACATAACACTTTCAATAAAAGATTGGTCATCCAAAAAATAAATGTTACAAATACAAAACATGTGTAGAAAACAATGATAAAAGGGGAAGTATGTATAGATATATGTATATGTATATAGACTTACTTCCCCTTTTTCATTGTTATATATATAAATATATATGCTCTGATTCGAGCTATGCTGGCTTTAGACATATGGCACGAAAAGAGTCAAATATATTGTATCAGAGCTAGGTTTATTTGAACTCTGATAAATATGTGTTCGTGCTGATTTCAAAAACTCTTTCCACGGATCTTCCATCTGACAGAGCAAAAGGCTGTTTACCCTCAAGGTAAATGTACTACCTCGCTCCAAAAAGAGGAAAAAAGAAAAGCTTTGTAGGGTAAGTAACATTTTAACATATCTGTGTTTCATCTAATTCACTGACAACAAAATAGCCTCTAGCGTGATTTTTTCTCTTTTTTTTTATCACAGAAACTTAACTATGACATCTGGCATGGGCTCTGAGCGCCATGACAACAGACACTTCGGCAGCGCACCACTGTCATGTCATGAAAAAAAAAAAACAGAGAGAGGGAAACACAGCTTGTTACTGCGGGGAATCAAATGTAAAGAGATCGGTAATTACCATTACCATTATTTAAACAAGTCCAATAACAAGTCCATTTTGCCGAGCCTAGCTATTGTCAAACCAAGCGTCTGTCAAATGTCTCTGATGCAAATCCCTTTGTGCTTCACATGTCTAAGAGCCATTGTATAACGTAAACTCCAGTGGATGCTGTACATACATTTACAGTGGTCGCGACCATTGTCCTTCCTCTGACATGTATAATGTGGTTTGCTACGCACTGAGAAGAGTACATCTTATGTGCTTAGCTAATGAGTAGGACCGTGATGAACATGTATTATTCATGTTAGCTGAAGAGTTACATGAGCTAGTACTGTACATGAGACTATGTGCCTGAGGCTATTGTCACATTGGGCATAATAGGAGGTTGGAGGGTTTATTCAAATTCGAATGCGTGCATTCGAACGCTGTAATGTAGAAGAGCTTTATACTTGAACACTTGCACTGTCAATGTCCCGAGTAAAAAGTTAAGGTTTTTGTAAAAAAAAAAAAATTATATTATTCAAAGTTGGAGAACAAAGACTTCACAGATCATTTAAGTTTATTGTGTGAGAAAGGGAGAAAGACGGAGAGATGGGATGCATTGGAGTTAGCAGAAAGGCTGAACAAAATGATAATGCCCTTGCAAAGGAGTAATGACTGAGAGACACTATGACATGTACTACACCCTGGCTACTGCCTTGGACACCTAATTAGCCAGCACTTCCACATTAACAGTTAGTCAATTACATGCAGTGTATTCCCTTTTCACTGGTCAAGACCCCCATCTTCTTTTTTGTATATTTATCTATCAAGCATATTTTTCAGCTCAGGAATAAAAAAAAAAAAGATAGATTGACAATGCCGAGGAATAGTGGGAAAAAGAGTCAATTTTCCCTGATGCCACTGACGGCCTGGCACAGTAATTACTGTCACACGTGCACAAAGGCAAAGTACTTACGACAGTCAATTTAGCTTTCAGGACTGTAACTTAAGAGTAAGCATATAACTTTATGCATCTAGGAGGGTGAGTGGAGGGCTACATTTGAATTTGTATGAGATTTTCTTTTTGAATGCCATCCCCTGACGGAGATGAAAAAATTAACTGTACAGGAGCACCCTCTTGTGGAGAGAGGGGGAAATGTGCCCGGTCCTGAGTGCTGCAGCCTTCCTCTCCTCTCCTTTCCTCTGCATCTTGCGGCAGACCTCCTACAGGGGTTAGATCATCCACTTCCTGTCCAGCAACTTCCCCTCTCCCGCGGGCGCTCCGTCTGTGTTTGCGGCCCCCGGCCCGACACGATCTCGCTGACCCCTTAGTCACATATTTAGACGGTCGATTTCAACCCCTTTAAGGAACTGCCGCGCAACCCCGCACCGTAAACAAATCAATGGGACGAGTTCAAACGCCAGCGAAAACGCTCAAACGTAAACAGGTTCACGGAGGGGCTGCAGGGAGATGGTACGGGCTGAGCGAGGAGGTGGAGGGAGCCGACACGAGAGGGGAGAATCTGATGCAAATATATGCACAGCCATAGAGTGCCTATGCATATGCATACGGGGCAGAGTGGGATTACACCAAGGGATGAGCGCCACACTGAGAGGGTTTAAAAAGAGGGCAAGCGACCGGGACACAATGGAGACGAGGTGGAAGGTACGTGTTTACCCACGCAGCGCGACGCAGTGGGAATGAGGAGAGGGAGAGGAGAGGGAGGGGAGAGAAGAGGGGAGGAGAGGAGAGGAGAGGGAGGGGAGGAGAGGAGAGGGGAGAGGAGAGGAGGTGTGCAGGAATGTGGCGGAGCTGCTGTGCTAAACACGGTGACCTCTAGCCAGGGCCTTGGGGTGGGTGTGTGGGTGTGGAGGAGGGTAGTGGGAACAGCCCCCCACCCCCCCACCCCTCCACTTCCCTTCAGGGAGAGACACTGCAGCAAATAGCAGGGATCAAACAGGGCATTAATATCTGCACGCTAACCCCCTGACAATAGCCCATTATGTATGTACGCCTCTGTGCATTACACACCTTGAACTAGAAACAAATGCTCCTCTTTTCTTTCTTCCCCCCTCAGCATTTGAACCACAGCCAAGAAAATGCGGCAGGCATCTTTTATTATATATTTTGAGCCCACAGACACACAGAGAAAGGCCCATCCCCGCCTCTGAAAACACCTTTTCTGTGTTGCTCTAATCAGTAACGTTGTGACACCTACCTCGGCTGCAAACGATTGTTTGCCTTTTTTTTTCAGTGTGCCGTTGTATTCTATTTTTTTCCCCCCTCCTCTCTATCTTGCCCCTCCAGCCACGGGTATCGACTGTAATTACAATTCACACGCGGTGACTCCAGCCTGCCGTGAGCAAACCCAGCCGCTCCACGAGGCGGAGGCAGCCAGGAAGGTGAGAGGAGGAGACAGCAGACCAAAACACGGCACAGCGGGACGCGGAGAGTTCCCATGTCCCGGGCCGTGGGAAACCGGCGCGGCGCGCTATTATGATGTTCCTAAACGGGGAGCGTGCCTGGCGACACGTGTCCTCGTCCGGCCGATCGATCGGGCCCCGCGGCTACAACACTAACAGTGGTGGAGAGCTATTGAACTTTAAAGCAAACAGTCCTTCTCCCTCGCTCAGCGTTCCCGCTCGCAGCCGATCGATACATCACTGGGCTGAGGTCGAGCCAGCCCGGCTAACACCTCTATCTGGACTAATGGCTTCCCTGCTAGTTACCTCCGAGGAACACTGACAGGACCGAG
>JAVQIZ010237595.1:0-16163 GCA_036023535.2 Galaxias brevipinnis | reverse complement strand
CGGATGGAATCAGTTGCCTAGTAATCTCACTGTAGCATCTTCTAATACAAGCTATTAGCATTATGCACTCACTGATGTTTGTTCTTGATAATAAATTAGCATGTGGTTGCCAACCACAGCGTTGGAAAGATGGCGTGAACTGAATAGCTATTTTGAGCTTTGAAAAAACAAAAAAAGGTAAGTAGATTAGCATGCGATCAGATCATCAGTTTAGATAGGCCCTGGTATTGACCAGGTATAGCAGGTCTTGGTTAATGTTGCTGGGTCAAGGGATGATTTATTTGAAACAAGTAATATTAGAATCAGAATTAAAATGCCTTTATTGTCATTGCACATTATTGTCATACAACAAAATTTGCTGTGCAGCTCCTAAAATGGTACATTAACATTCCACACCCACACACCAGCGCAGACCTGCCCACACAGATCATCATAAAAAAGGTAAATAAAAGAAGCTATAAAACAGAAGTGGCATCTAAAAAGCTACTATTGTACATCAAAGGACATAGCACCTTACACAAAGATTATTGCACATTATATGCAGATATTTTCAGATGCTATTGCACCTTGCGTCATTGTACGGACATACTTTTGCAGTGTTTAGTCCTGTGGTGTGGAGTGTTATAGCGATGTTGGGGGAGTGGGTGGTAATATAGAGGGTGAGGCTGCATGATGTTTGTTGCTTACATATAAAAAATAGATTTTTAATGGGGAAAGTAAAAAAAGGGTTTGGTGACTACAAGAGAAAATCAGTTAACAGTTTGATAAAACAGTCCTACTTAAAGCAACTACATTACCACGACAAGTATTGAATAGTCTACATAGCGATGACATTGCATGATTGGTAAACCAGTATTTTCCATGGAACTGGACTATCTATAATAGCACATATGTCAGATCACGACTGGGTGCTACTTCGTTTTTGTGTGAAAGATCTTAACTGTGTGTCTACTTTGTGATAGATGAGCATGGTAACAGCCCGCGGTGTAAACGCTACCCAGCGTTCAGGAAACCATCAGAGTTGCCAGTAAAGGGTCTGAAGAGGCGGCTAACACGTTTAACCTCCAACCCTCCTCCCACTGTGTCTAAGGCCGACGAGTGCATTCGACTCAGAAAACACACGTTCCCTTCTCTTTTTACATGCGCTAGACATTCTCCCCGATCCGTCTATTTTTAACTACTCTAAAAGAAAGTGTGTCTTCCATCCTGACTAGGACAAGAAGTGTGTGCATTGACCGAGAAACTGTGTGGTCTGCAACCGGAAGTAGCAAAACACATTTATTTTTTAAAGTCCTAACTGTAAAGCCTTGAAATATCATCAAAAGATACAGCTAGTAATTGTGTTTCTCAGACGACTTAATAGTGGCACAATGGAGTCAACTATATCAGTAAGCCTAATCCAGGCAGAAGTATAAAATCCCTTATCCTGGCACGCCTCGTTTGTGCCAGCTGTGTAGGTTGCACCTGCCAAACCATAAATCAACCAGCGACGTCACTCTGCATCCGCCTCCAGAATCAGACTATCGAACGACCACTCAAACGTGTGTCCCCGCGACGTCTCTCTCTGCGACGTCTCTCTCCAGCGTCTCTCTCCAGCGTCTCTCTCCGGAGGGGTCTCACGGACAAAAGGAGCGGCGCTCGCTCGCTTCTCATTCCGTCCACGGACGGGGGCCGACGTGGGGGCCCTCCCAGAAGCAGCAGCCGCCCCGTCTGTTGGTTTATCATCCGACCATGTATCCGACCTAATGCTGCTCATTAATGGCCGCCAGATGCGGGGCATATTTGTACCTGTCTGATTTAGGAGCCATCACCCACCACTTTACGTCGGCTCCGTAATTAAGCCGCGCTGGCGGGCAGGCGGGAGCCTCCCAGGCAAGTGCACGCTGCTCACATTCGTAAACAAGCGTGCGTGCGCATGCAGACGCTCACGTATTCATACACTGTGCGGAGGGAGCAAGAAATGCATAGGAGGCGGGCGCGTATGCAGAGACATGTGCTCGGGGCAGGAGGTCATGTGCGCTAACACACACGCGGACTGTCACACACACACACGCACACACGCTCATTAACTGTGGCACACTTTATGCTCACACGTCCACATACTTGTACACACTGTCACGTTTTGCCATCTTTCCCTCTCACCAGCATTCCTTTCCTTCCTGATCCAGCCTTTTCCAGCTGTCTGACAAACAGTCTCACAGCACGTTTTGAGATAATATCTAGTCTTTAAAACTAACAATTAGTCAAGGATCAACATGTTGAGTTGCTATGCTAAATGTTGCACTATGAAATGTGGAAATTCTTCCTTTTCTTCTTCAGGTCTACACTGGTAACATGAAAACAAGGGTATATTGATAGTAATTGATAATTATGTAAATCAATTATCAAAGATTATAAATGTAATTGAAAATGTACAGATACCATCTTCAGCAATTATACCAATTTGAATTAATATGCAGGGAATCCTCACATGGACATGTTAGCATGCATCCCAATGCACATCGAATGCTAATCACGTAGCAACTCCACAATTTCACATTTATCGTCGCGGGCCATATTATTTCTCATAGTTATTGTTGTGATTATGTAAACAAATCAACCAGGGTATGCATTGCCTGCCGCCATTCATTTGTTTGTTTTCCAACATCTCGTCGTTCTTTTCCCGTCTTCCCCCCCCCCCCTACCGCATCAATTCCAACCTAATTAGCCCAAAACCCTCGGCAAGCCTGAAGCCATCGTTATTCTTTTTATCTCTGATTAAAGTTTCTATTAAAAGGCAAAATGAGGTCTGCGGAGGTCCCCGATTTCTCCCAACCAACCCTGTTAATCACATGCTTCTGCCATGGGAAAGCGCCATGATATTGAAAGGTCCTCTTGACTGGTGAAAACATGGCACCCACTGGCTATTCATAGTAATCAGCTCGCATTCACAGGCAAGGAAAATTTGTCATGCCCATTTGCCAGCTGAAAACAAAAGCAGCAAGAACAAATTTGGACTAATTTAGTACTTGGTTGTAGTAAATTAACAGAAATGTCACAGCTAGTGACAAAGCATTGCAATTAATGCTTTCAAATGGTGGGGATGATGGCTTTATTTTTTTTGCCAAACATATCGTGGTTCTTTTTGGATTCATATTTTATTCAGATATTCAATTGATTGTGCTATACATAGAGGACAGTATGGGGCCCAGAAATGGAGGAATACGCAGCAGCCGCAGGTTGCGCTAAAGTTTTACATTACAACAATGTCAGTCCTAGACATCAAAGATTTAAATATAGTGTGAACCCACATTGTCATAGCGAAAATGTGTATGTATCGTGCAGCACATATGTTGAACATAAACCAAAACTTTATTGCACTTGTATTGTCTATCAATCTATAAAGATAAGAGCCCAATTATACCTTAAACTAACGGCGCAAAACATTCCGGCCTACATTTTAAGCATTGGACTTGATTAGTCGACCGAGACTACGCATTATCTCACAACAGGAAACCCTTTGGTCTCATCAGATATAGCGTTACCGTTATAATCCCAATGAATCTCCTATGTCCACTCTGTGATCAATACGGCTTTGTAACCCAATCACCGGCATGATCTCGCACACCCAAGGAGAGAGAGAGTGACATCACGTGCTCTCCTGGGGTGAAAGATAAAAGTGAAGGAGGCATGTGAAGACGTACCTGTCACAGAAAGAAAGACAATGGAGAAAGGGAGAATCATATACGTATACGCCTAAGAGATAGGGATCCATGTAATAAACCAGGTTATGACTGAGGTGACTAGTGGGGCGAAGATCAAAGATGGACACAGGTGAATAGGACTCACTTCGCCTTGCCTGATGAAAATCCAAAACCACAATATCTGCCCTGTTTCAAACGCACTCAAATGAAAGTTGTACCACTGTCTTGCAATTAGAAATGATGTCAAAACTGGGTCAGATGTGGATCTGGCATCCTTACAATATAACCACTGAGGCTCACAGAGAATCCAGTGCAAATGGAACCTAGATAAAACGTATGACGTTGAAGGGGCCATGAGAGGTCCTAAACTTGGAGTGCTAGGTGGTGGGTCGTTTTCTAAGTCTATCGGGCTATGTGATCGAGGTTCGAAATCCCTCTGTGCCTATTAGCTCAGGAACAATAGTGTGATTATAATGAGGGCAAAGACCACGCCTCCATCCCTGTGGTCGTTTAATGAACACTGACGAGACCGCTGGCATTCGATACATAACCGATCACGTGTTGATCGACAGGCTGAATCTGTATCGCCAGTCAATTAACAGAACCTCTCTATCTCGGGTCCACGTTCAGCTGTGGTTGCCATGGTATCCCTCGGCATCAATGTTTTGCTAATGAGGGCTGGAAACAGCCGGGCTGTGTTCACTGACACAGAGAGCCCGCCCACTTGGTTCGCTCTGCGACAGGAATCTCTTTCATTTGGGATTGTAAAGGCAAAGGCTTTAACGGGTCGGACAAGGACAGTAGGTGTTTGTAATGGAAGCAGGGGATGGAGAGAGGCAGAGAGAGGGAGAGGTAGAGGAGAAGGAAAGCGAAAGAGGAGCATTTATAAGACGCCAGAGTTATTAAGACGAAAAGGATGAGAGTGGAGAGAGAGAAACGAATCAACGGAACAAAGGTATTGTTAAGTTAGAATATGTCCAAACTGTATGACTGTATACTTTTCAGTCAAAAAGATTATAAACCACTGTGCGATTCTATCAAAGGTTAAGGGAAGTGGCCCTGAATTAAGGCTGAGGAAAATAGTGTACTCTGTTCGCTAGCAAACACACACACACACAGACAGAGAGACACACACACACACAGAGACTTAAATACACACACACATACATTAACCCCACTTTATTTGTTCTTTTTTCAAATTCAGTGTCCTCTAGTTAATTTCAATCAAAACCCTTTCAACTGGCCGTGAGTGCTTAAATGAAGACACTAGTGCCACGCCATCAAATCCATTTAGACCCCTTTGATCTTTCTTTCAGCTCTGGGCAGCAGAGAGGTTCGAAAAAGTGAAGCCGTGCGGTCGAGAAGGAGCAATCGAAAAAAAGAGAGAACAGAGTGGCAGAGGGGGATGGGGGCAAGAACCATTCCCAGAGCTGGCTCCTTATGGAAACCCTAAAACAGAATTCCCTTTGAAAGTTTCCAAAACAGTTAGAGGGAGTACATGTACCCTGCCCTCCCCTCCCACTTCGGCTCCACCTCCTGCGTCCCGTGCCATCCCCATCTCCAAATTGAGTCGTTCTTGAAAACAGTCAATATTTGAGGAGGGAGGCCCTGCAGCTTTTTTTTTGAATGGCTCCCTCTGTAGGGAATATCAGCTGTAATCCCAGAGGACAGCTGAGAAGAGCTGGAAAAGGAGGCCAGAAGGATTCGACAAAATGAGCTTTGACCCAAAAAATGCCCTTGGGACATTAACCACCTCTCTTTCCCAATACTGGACTCACAGAATGGAGCTACATTTTTATTATTTTGGCACTAATAAACCTCTCCTGTAATACAAGTGGAGATTTTTATTTTTTTTGCACAGAGGAGTTTAGAGGCGAGCGACTTGGATGCCATCCAAGAGAGAAAACTGACCACCTCGTATTCAATCTGGCACTACTTTGCCGTGTCAAAGCAAAATGGTGGGCAGCAGGCACTGAAAAAGATATTTTCAGTATCACAATGCAGAACATTACAAAGGCATGTCTTTGGGGTCTTAGTGGGGTCTTGGTCTTTGAGGGTTTTGGTATTATGCTTCCACTACATAAATATTAACAACATCCTAGAACATTTGAACTTTTCCATGTACAACTTCCAAATTATTTTCACAGATCAGTCCATCGAGAGTGAATATCTTGTAAACCTATCCCGCAACTCTGAAATCTGATAATATGGCAGCCAATGAAAGCAACCCGATATGTTGCCAAGGGATGCATTTCAGCTGCGACTCAGGGTGCTTTGCCAGAGTGGGTGGACCATGCAGAAAGAACAGCAGTATATTGGTCAGAATGAATGAACCCACGTAAACACTCAGATGCCAAAGAAAATCCAAATACACGCACACACACACACACACACACACACACAGAGACCCACAGTTGGTTCTGTACAGTGATTGGCAGATCGTCCGGGGGCGAAATGGAGCCTTTATGCCATGCTCACACTGAGCCGTCAGTCAAACGGGCACAGGGCAGCGCAGCAATATGGGGACTGAAAATAGCCTGTCCTCACCTCAGCCCTTCAGGGGACACAGTGGCTAACAAGATGACTCTAGCATAGGGCATTAAAGAGAGGCCTTATAATGTCATGACTACTCGGACAAAAAGGCTTTGTTTTGTCTTTCTTTTTCACTGTGCATACCTGGCCAGACGATTCTGACAATGCTTTGAATTCGTAGTCAGTGCGTGAATAAGAAAAATCCGTAGATATCAATAATGTCTTGTTCGCTTCAAAAGACAGGCTTTCATTATTGAAAACGTATGTAACTCCAAAAGCAAGAGGTTAGACGTGCTTCTGTCGTCTTAGTGTTAGGACTGAGCCCAGTGGCTCACAAAGCGTTAATAGCCATTGAAGCTCATTTTAAAATCTCACAGTTTATCCGGAAGGAATCCATAAGTCACACCAATGTCTTAGCAAGTGCCTGAGACACACTAAAAAGGAGGGGGGAATCGAATTGAAAAACCTTCGTTTTCAGTCGTTATGTTTCAATTCACCCTGTTAAAGCGACCAGAGAACATAACACAATACGTTTTTTGTTTTTTATTCCAACCCCATGCCTCTCTCCAAACGGCACAGCTGCAATTCCATTTCCACAAACCTTTCTAATCTTTGGAGAGCCCGTGGTGTTTGTTGCACACCACCTCTGACATTTTCAATGGGCGCCCAAGGTTAGCAGCGAAGGGAACGCTAAAGTACCTTACATGCCTAGACACTCTTGCTTGACAGGAATCAGAGGAAAAGTGGAGTCCCCGGGTGTGACCTTGCTCTGATTAGCCTGCTGAAGCAGACGGCTGTATCTGACGGATCATGTGCAAATATGGACATATTTCCACCGCTTCTATAAGCAGGAAACGAACTATGCGAACAGGAAAAGGTAGGGAAGTGGATCCACAAGGTAAGGAGATGAGTATACAGTCAGATGAAGGTAACAGAAGACCTCAGAAATTTTTTCAGGTGTTTTTTTTAATTATTACATAAGCCATCTTTTATGTAAATATTTATACACATACAGTAAAACACCTTCTAGTTTGGGAATCGCAACCAAATACCCTAGGTTGCATGAAACTATAGGTTAGAAAGTGCTGCATAATTAAACTGATACTGGGAGATACTCAATTCTACTCTAAAATGATTCACTAGACACCCACAGAAACACTTCATATTTTGTTATTTCAAACCGTTTACACCACACAATATTATGAATATAAAACTAAAACTAAACCAATGAAAGAGGACATACAACAACTTGATGACCAGGACATTTGTGGACTATAGTTCATTAATAATGAACAAATATAAAGCTTTGAATCTGGGCAACTTTTGTGGATTTGTATTCAACACAATGTATTCACAGTGCTATACAATCCATATGTTTGTGTATGTACAGTATACAGTATAACTACAGTAGCTTGAGAAACAGTGTATTGTTGAATATAATGACCACAACCTCCTATTTACATGTCTATTTTTATTGAGAATGATAGACAATCTTGTGATTCACCTACAGCACAGGTAACAGCTATCGTCCTTCAGCGTAATCTAAATCTAACTATGCGAATTGTGAAATCGAGGCCTTCATTCCGGTTGATCAGCGCTTTGTCAAAGTACGGTGTTTATGTTAATGCCTCAACACTGGAGTAGCAAATTCTGACATTTGGTTCAATGGGGTGCCATTGAACCTGGCTGAGCGCTTATTAAAAGGCCATTGTGATGCGGGCCTGTTAAACCACAAATCCTTTCACCGCCATCCCCCCTGAAGCTTTAGCCCATCACAGTTTCTTCTTCTTAAAAAAAAAAAAACAGAATTTAGTTGTGTCCTCGCTCTCGCTCGCTCTCTCTCTCTCACCTGCATAGATGTATTATTTTCCAGTCAATACAGCTAAGCCTGTTTACACCCCAGTGCTATTCAGAGAAGCCCAGCTAAGAATCTGTCTTTTGAAGCAACAAAGAATGGAGGATATGCACTGTTCTGGTGATGATTCTGGGGAAAACTGCTTCCCATTGAAATAAAAAGTGCTCTACATGCACAAGTTTTTCAATCTTGACACTGTCAATAGGCGTCTAAAGCCTCTCTCTGTCTCTTTGTACCTCTTCTTCTTTCGCCATATGAAACTAAACAGAAAGTGTAAATGTTGTTAAAATTTACACAAAACTGGTAGTTTGACGTTTCCTGAGCATGCCAATTTCAGGGTATGTGAATTAACTGTTTGAGCTGATACCCCCACACGTTTGACAGCGAGGACTGTATGCGGTGTGATGTTCAAAAGCCAAGTGAAGACTGGCCGAAGGGGCGATTCTTTTAATGTCCCCACCCCTGCTGAGAGAGGGCGAGAGAGCGAGAGAGAGAGTTTGTGTGAGTGTGTGTGTGCGCGTGCGTGCACTGAGGCTATAAGCTATTTTCCGTCCTAATCTCTTTTATTAGCCACGTGAATGTTACCATGCACCTCGGGCCTGTACGCATGCATTTCAATGGACCTCTTATATGTAAATGACGTTGGAACTTAAGTTTGCGAAAGACGTGAAACTAAAATAATCATGACTCCTCCAGACATCAAGACGCTGCGCTCGGAAGCATTCCCAATACCACTCAGGCTTGACATCTGTCTGCAAGAGAATTATGCTTACCACCAAGGACCCTGCCATTTGAAAACAGTGAAATCAAGTGGAGCCTTCTAAAGAGTGTGCTGAGAGCGTCTATCATTACAGCCAATCAAATATTTGTCTAGAAAAAGTGTCCAATTAACCCAACAATGACATACATATGGCTTTTCCTTATCTAATTAGAGCATAAGAATATGCATGGCAAGGAAGTGTATAATCTTTTTAATTATACCAAAGCATGCGCACAACTCTTAATGTCATCGCAGATTAACTAGGGAGAACCTCCGTGGTTTAACCACAAACAATTAAAGGTGATACTGGCAATTTGCCATAGACTTGACAGTGGCGTGCGTTGTCATAGCACAAGTGGAGCTGCGAGCTTCCAGCATTGAGAGAGGCACTCTCTGTGACTGTTTAAAAGGTGAGTGGAGCCATCATCAGGGGAGGGCTGCATTTCAAATCCAGTTAGGAGGCATCCTAGAGGCGCAAAGCAGGCTTGATCCAAAAGCATAGAGTCTCGGCAGATCAAACTTTTGCAGGGTTCACTATGGTTCCATCTCTCCCTCACACACACACACACACACTTTTCCGATCTACATAGAGAAGAACATCTAGACAGCGGGTTGCGCTTGAAAGCCCGGCCCCGTAACCGTGGCTGTTGTGAATTGATTTCTCAAACAAACGATCAACGAACCCCCACACGTTCATACCCGAGCCCACCCAACGGCTCTCTGTGGTGGGGTGGGAGGACCACAGACCTCGTCCCACCCAGGGGGACAGATCCATACCTCATTCAGGGACACCACTGACCACAGAGGGAATAGAGGAGATGGACGGAAGGGGCCGGCGTACATAAAGGTGAAATGAGAGGGTTGTTGTCTTTAATTTTTCAGCCCAGGTATAAAATGCAAGCACCTAACAGACTGCACAGTGACAAACTGACTCATTGTGGACCTCTTAGTGTTTGGGTCCGTTGTGTCTATCTGCCAGCCCGCATGCTGGTGCTTGTTAAGTGTGTGTATGCTTTTCCGTGTGTGTGTGTGTTTGTGTGTGTGTGTCTGTCTAGAGAAGGGTTCCAGGGCGGCTGATTCATTGGAGAATGTTTAAGTGGGGCCTGGGTCAAACACTAACTGCGTTTTGACCCCCAAAGGGACAATAGTGACTCCATCAATGTGAATCCTTCATTTGGAAGGCACAGGAAGAAGTCCCTCAGTGTGAATCAGCGTGTGCGTGCAGGTGTGTGTGTCTTTATCTGATTGTGACATACACCATGCTGTCTAGACGTCAAGGACATCATCATGTGCGTCTGAATACATATCCATAAAGAAAAGGCTTCGTCTGTAATCCATGAGTAGACATCTGCGAGTGTCTGCGAGCGTGTCTGTGTGTGCGTGTGTGTGTGTGTGTGTGTGTCTGCCTGTGTCTGTGTCTGCACCTGCAACTGTCTGACTGGCTGTGCCGACAACGCTGTGTGCCGTGAATGCAGATGCTGAGGCTGCAGGGTGCATCTCTGATCCTAAACGCCGCCCTGAGCGTTTAGCCGCTCTCTCCGAAACAGGTACATCTTAATCCAGAAACGCCGCCTGGGATTAGGCTTTTTGTTTGTGGAGGCCTCTGAGACCTGGCTTTCGTCAGACCCAAGAAAAGCTGGTTCAAAGGTAGGTCCAAACCTTGGCAGGTATGTTTGCCGTCTTTTGGGGATGAGTCAGCTTGCCAGAGACAAAAAGGAATGCTTGGCCGCTGATTCGTATCTCTGCCTGCCCACACAGTCGGCATAATTCACCCAACTGTGGCTCCGCATTCCTTCCAAATTAAAGAACCTACGATTTGTTTTGACCCCGCAAAACTTTATTTTCACCTAAAAAAAAGTTCTTGAAAAAAAAAAAAAAGAGTTCATGAAAAAGCTGCAGGAAATCAAGATTTCAAGGCAGTCTTAACCGACCGCCTGCTACTCTCCTTCCAGGCATCCATTATTAAAGGCGGTAAGTGCTTTGTCTTCTACCCTCAACACTGAAACACAGCAGCGCACTCAATTGCTCATAATTCACTGTTTGTTTGTTTTTCTCAAACGTGTGTATATACATGTAACTCACCTGAGCTGATTATACTGTAAGTCCATCCCCAATTGGCATGAACCACAAACCCAGAGCGGTGGTGTGAACTTGGAGGTTTCCCTTTATGCAGGATGACAAGGGTTTCTCAGGGAGAACAGTAAAGAGGCTGGTGTAGGGGAGAGAACTGTGAATGTACAAAGTCCAAGGAAAACCCAGCAAATCCCAACCCAATTGGTGTGGTAGCCACCAATAGCAGCAGTGTTGTGGATCGTGTAGGTATACCACTGCAATTACTGGAATGAAAGAGGCCATTTTGTTTCAGACACCTAAAATGGCCACATAGAAAGATGTTTTAGCTTTATTTGATAGGCCAGACAAGCACAACATTGTGATGGAAAAACACAAATGTGGGGTTTCCTATTCCGCCCATATTACAGTAATTCCATCACAGCTAGGCATGACTTCTCTGGTCCACACCGTTGTTCAAATAGCACTAAAGCATGGACCACTTAGCAATAGACGAAACCTGTAATCTCCACAGCTAGGCCAAGTATGGCAGTGAGTTCGTTGCAGTGCAGGTGTGATAACACCGATTCAATTCATCACTATTGCTAAAATATTATGAACTTGCTGTATTGCCATCTCTGACACACACCGTTTTGTAGTCTTTCTATAAATACTAAAAACCTCGACTCATATGCCAGGAAAAAGTTTGAGATATTGAAATATACCGGCTCTCGATTTAATACACTACTTGGGCAATTTAATATCAGCAGTTGTTATCAAACCTCAGAAGTGCACTCAATAATTCAGAAGCCTACGTGGTTAAGTGTCTAAGCAGGTTTTCCCACTAAGCTAGAAGAAAACAAACAGCTACACGAGAATGTGAGTGCACGTCCTCAACTAATTGTCCAAGGTTACCATTCCTAAAAGGGAATATCTTTGTGTTGTGTTTTGTGTTGTGCTTTTTGCATTTGCAACTTGTGCCAACATTTTAAAGTAGCTCAAGTTTTCATTAAAATTATCTCTTTGGTAAACTGCATAAAAAAAGATTGATTTCTTGACTTTTTGTTTTGTTTTGTTAGGTAATTCCAAGACTTCAGCATCATTTTTCAGTGTGCGTTATTTTTGACAGAGCAGAGAGATTGTACCAATCCTCATCAGAGACTGGAGGTTGGCAGTTGCTGCATCTCATTTGCCAGTAGCTGACATCAAATGTCTTTTTTTTTTTTTTAAATACAGAAGAAGTAATACAATTAGTGTTGACATAAGGGTTAAAGAACAGCCTCATCTGTTTTAGAGAAAGCACATGGGAGAAAGGGATTTGGGAGAAACAGCTAGTGTTTTACAAACAGGTTTTTATACCGGGGCTGTGTCATCGTATTCTCAAAATAACAACCAGTCTAACCTTTTCTCCTCCACCTGCTTTGACTGATTATTCCCGCCGGTGTGAATCAGAAGCTTCTCTTTGTTTTTGTCGAGCAATGTTTCTAGCTTGATTTTCAGAAAACACAGTAAAAACTAAAAAATACATATTTCCACACACCGTTTACAAAGCTCCAGAGTGGATAATCAAACCGCCAAAAAGCCTGCTCTTGTTTTAGTCGCTGTGGTCTCAATTTCCGACCTGCAATACCGTTGAGCTGGTATTTTGGAAGAACTCTGGACTTGACCCAAGGTCAAAAGTCACATGTCACTCATGACCTCCTCTGGCTCTCTGCGTCCAGCTGTGACATTGGCAGGCTGCCAACTTCCTGCCCCCCCCCCCCCTCTCTCTCTTTCTTTCCCTCCCTCTCTCATCCCCTGGGAGTGCTGCCAATGACAAAAGAAGAGAGAGAGGGGGGGGGGGGAGTTAGAGTTAGGGTTAGGGGGGTCGCACAAGGGGGGATACACACAAAGTGCCAGTAAGGGGTGAAAGGAAGCGAGAGAGAGAGAGAGAGAGAGAAAGACAAGGAGAATAGAAAACCAAAAAGGGAGATATGGAGGATGGATGGAGGGATGAAATAAAGAGTGATAAGAGAACGAGGCCAAGCCCTGAGCTCGCTTGACCTTTGTCCACTATGCCTGCTGTTCCTCTCCTAGGGGAGAAGGAAGCACGTCAGAGCCACGTGCACACACGCACTGTCAGGCACTTCAATCCCCTGGGCGAGGCTTCACCACAAGGGGTAGAGACATTTTCAAGTGAATCAATGTGATAAAGAGGCTGGGAAACACTGGGGAGGCACGCAATCAGGGTCACAGCGATCTCACAGACACGTGTGCAGTCATGCATAGCAACCCACAAACACATCTGCACACACATCTGCAGTAGCACAGACACACACACACACACACCTTGTCCTGTCCTCTAGACTTAACGACCAATGTGCATAAATGATAGAAGTGTTGCACTTATTTTGATTTGAAATAATGATGTTCACAAGGACTTCATCTCCCCTAAAACTGTAGGAGACATTATGGGAAGGGGCCCTTCCAGTCAAAACGAGTCTGAGAGTAATTACTTTCAGTTTAAATGAAAAGTTTATGCATAGGCATGAGCTCACACACATACGTTCACTGGCAGCTCGTTCAAGTAAACAAACAAATGCATTCATCCATCCAAACCAAAGAAAAACTTCTGAAGTATTACAAGCACATTGTTTTCTCTTCCTACATACAGTAATGAATACAGGATTACTTAGGGGGGATATTTGTGTGTGAGTGTGTGTATGTGTGTGTGCACTTTACTGGTGATTTCTAAAAACAGATCATCCTTTCAGGCAGCGGCACTGTTGACGTTTTTGTGTCCGCGTGTTGTTATTGTGACCGCTGCATGTAGGGCACACAATAGAAAACGCTATTGGCGTCCCAAATGAAGATCTGCAAGCCTAGCCAGAGGAACGGGCAGCGGTTGTCAGGGTGTTTTGTTGTCAATGCGTGTGTCAGAATTAAAGGTCAAACCAGGGTTAATTGATTCCTCCCGAGTTCATGTTGAGGGAGCAGCAGGGTTTTGGTGGGTCGGCGGGGGGCTTCCTCATCGAGTAAAACCCTCTCTGAGTGAGGCCTGTCCATGTGCCGATGGCACCAGCACGTGTGTGTGTGCTTTTCAGGCGACGCTAATCAAGATACGTTCCCTGTTCCTATTCCGATTGGCCCCGTCAGCTTCCATCCTCCATATCTTCCTGTGTGCTATCTCTTTCTCTTTTCCTTTTGAGTGCATTTTGTTTTTTTAAAAGCTCTCCGACAAGTCTAATCAGTACGGTGTTTGTCAGTCCATCTGTCTATCTGTCTGTCTGTCTGTCTTCTAGGCTCCAGCTGTCCCCTTGATTTCTAACTGGCACGAGTTGCAAATTGCTCCTGAGATACGTGAGCACTTCCTCACAAGCACACATCCTCACACACCCCTGTTTAGGGGCGCACAAACACATGCTCAGGAACACGTATGAAAGCGCAAACAATGTCACAAACACAGAAACCCAATTGAAGATATATTCACACTCAGCGCACACACGGACACACACATAGATAGGTAGGAAGGTCTCTGAAGTGGCAAAGCAGCAGGTGGTGTAGCGCTCTGAATAAGTCACAGAATCCAAGCTGTTAAAGAGCTTTTATATTTTCTTCCATATTTACTTCTTTGAGAACCCTTTCGATGTGGCATGTCAGACTAACACTCACTGTTATCCAGACAGTCTCCATTTTAGGGTGCAACTAACACTTTTTTCATATTAATAATGATATAGGGTCTTCACGCAACGTTATATATAGGGCTAGATAAATGCTGTGCTTATTTCAAGGTTGATCGCTTCAAGGATCTTGTACCGTAAATTGCCGTGACCAAGCATACTCTTAATTACCTGAACGTGCACTGTGTTCATAGAGGCAGTTTGTCACACGTTGCCATCATGTTGTCAAAGCCACACACAGCAACCACTCCCAACAAAGTTCAAACGCCACTTCCTCAACTCATTAGCACACGCTGCAGTTGTGTTTGTGTGGGTTCTCAGTGGGGGTTCTTGTTAGATAATAGAGAGCTATACTGGCCCTGAAATGTCATTTACATGTTGTACATGGCAGACATCATTTAGCCTTTGGCTGGCTTTAACATTCAGTGGGAGAAATATCCCCAGGAGACAGGCCCTTTTACCTCAGGCCAATGGTGTTGACACGGTGGGAGAGTCGCTGGAGGATTAGACGCGTGTGTGTGTGTGTGCGTGCGTGCGTGCGTGTGTGTGTATGTCTGTGTGTGTCTGTGTGTGTGTGTGGGAGGGGGGTGTTAATGTGTGTGGTTGAGCATCATTCTTGGAAGCGTTTGGGGGGGTTGACATCATGATGATTGGGTCAACGTGTGTGACTGGGAGCATACAAAGTGCATGCCTGTGCATTTTTGTCCTCGAGTATATGAGTTTGTGGGTGTACCTGTAGAGTGAAAACAACTCATCTTGCAAACAAAATGGCAAACCTGTGTTTTATTGTTTTAGACAGGATTCTGTTACGTGGCAATTGTGGAAGAATAACATACATTTATCTGCAACTTCTGCTTCCATTTAACGTAATATTTTAACAAAGGCAGAAATAAATAAATAGTTTGGCCCAATGACATTAAAATTCAGTGGACTGAATAATTCATTATTTGGATTAATGCCAGAGTAAGGATTTATAGGATTTAACAGTTCCCCGTCATAAATTACATGAAGCCACCACTATGAACCATTTACAGTAAGTTGTAAAAGGTAATTGGGGTACTATCACTATTAAGTCTCTTAAACAAAACGGACTTTGAGGCGTGTCTTGTTACTGCCACATATAGCCTTCAGATATTTTACGTGACCAAGAGTAGCTATGTAAATATTTGGAGTGTGACTAGGTTGACCAGAAATGTAGATAACACATCAGAAGACCACCCTAATATTACACCTGTAGAAAATGTCTATTACTGTCATTTATGTGACACGGGGTTAGCGAGCTCACAGTGATTATGTGAGCGAGTGTCCCTGTGTGTCTGGGGAAAATGCCCCATAGTCCCCACATCACCTCTGCTGTCCCCCCACCGAACTCGCCGCTGTCCTAACTGGGGGTCAGTGATGGGTTGAGCCTCCATCCAGGGCCATCGGGAGGTGCCATGCGCAGTATGCTTCAGTAATGCCCCCCCCCCCGCCCATGATGTCCTAACTGGGGGTCAGTGGTGGGTTGAGCCTCCATCCAGGGTCGTCGGGCGGTGCTATGCGCAGTATGCTTCAGTAATGCCCCCCCCCGCCCATGATGTCCTAACTGGGGGTCAGTGATGGGTTGAGCCTCCATCCAGGGCCGT